>ML804946.1:20306-48198 GCA_009831015.1 Picea engelmannii | reverse complement strand
CCTAGGAACCTTCTAGAGAGCCTTCTCACATTTATTACATCCAACTACCATAGTGAGCCTTTATTAATATAGTGGACCTAGTCCACTTTACATTGAATGACCACATTCTCATATATTAAATGACTTCCATTAATAACACATAAGTACATTCCCATTGGGTACATCCCTAAGTATACTACATGTAATAATACTTAGAGAAACCTCTTAGTGTAATAGTTCATCGAAATTGGGAGGAAGAGCACTACATGATTAGATGATGAGAAGTGACTTTCAATGGCCAGAGAAGACATATGGACAAATAAATCACTTCTTAGAGGAAATAATGCCAATTAATTAATAAAGTGATTTAATTAAAGAATAATAACAATAAAGTAAAAGTCACTTGGAGGGAAAGGGTGAACAGGGGGGATAAAATAGATATAGGGGCCTCTATTATCTCATTATGTTGATTATCATTTTGATGTCTGGCTTCTTGCTAGAGAGCCCATGCACTTGGGGGTTTTAAGGGTTTTGATTGAACAAACCCTAGAGATAGCTCGGTGGTGAAATATCTCACCCAACCTGGTCGAAGATTGGTCACAGAGGTGAAAGATTCCTCCCTCACCATTCTACATCAGTTACCATTCAGTTACATGGGCAGTTGAGGAAGCATGGCACATTTCTGGTGGGTTTCTACAGAGATAGGGCACACTTTATTGAGTGAGGAGTTCATGTAGGTTTGTAGACTTCAGATATGAGAGAGATCTCCCTTCATAGGTATTATTTATCCCTAGGGCACCTCTTTGCATCAATATTAGAGGGTATTCTTCAACCATTTCAATCTATCTACCAATGGGGCACATTTCTCTTTAGGAGGGCACATTCTTCATCTTGGATCTAGTGTTTTGAAGGGTGAGATCTCACCCAATAATCAGGAGATTCTTCAGATGGTTTCTCTAGTTCCCGATATACCTATTAGCAGTTGGTTACAGTGATTCAGAGGCCATATACTTGGAGGCTGATTTCTTGGCTTGCTACAACTAGTGAGGGGCACATTGTGCTAGGGAGGACATCACATCTTAGCTAAAGACGAGTTGGATCTCCTAGATCTTTGGTGTTCAACTTGAAGAGGCTTTTGGAAGCCTATATATTCATCTCTCTTTTTTATCTTGGGGGAATCATCAGCCACACACTCTATTCTATTCTATGTATTCCATATCTACCCCATTTGTACGAGGTCAACTATATATCTAAATAAAATTAGATCTGAGATATTTGTGGCTATTTCTTGTGTTACTTGTATTGATTTTTGTTGATTATATGCCATTGCTATATCTACACCATTTACTTGCTGCAAACACACAATAAAACTATCACCATAACCCCAATGCAACTCTTGAACACTAAAATCTGCAAAGTGTTTGACAAAATACCACAACCAGAAAATACATAAACCTCAATGTTCTAATCAGATCTAATTGGGAACATTACAACAAAGTCTTCATGGAACCAAGAGTAAGATGTGACAAATTATCTTCCCCATGATTCTCCTAAGGAATATCCTAAGACATGTTTTAACACTCATCACTCATCATGTGCACATTGAATCAAACATTAAAGTTACAACTTGTACATTGATGTACATGCAACATAAATTTATAAAATACTACGTAGAGAGCAAAAATTAAATGAAATTAAACAATGATGCACACGTAACTTTTGAAATAATTTTATTACCTTGTCACTATTGTCCATTCTCTTGTGTGATGGACCAACACGTAAGTCTTATAACTTCTCATGATGCCAATACATATCTATAAATTTTAATTCTAAAAAATGAGTTCTCAAGTAATTTAATACATATATATTGAAAACTTATCAATCATACATAGTTGAGACAAGTGATTCAACGAATTGGATATACATACCATGCTTCTCAATATGTTTTTTCGAACACAATTACTAAAATTTAGTGGCATTACATCCAATCCTCAAATCAATAGACCTAGTGCCACACTAATGTATGGGGTTTAGAGAACATGATGACTCTTTTGGCTAGTGATGATATTTGCACAATCCATGACTAGTGATGATATTTGCACAATGCATGAGACCATTATTGTTAACTATTGAAAAAGTTTAGGGTGAGTTGAAAAAGTTTAGGGTGAGTTGACTTAGGGAAATATTAAAGGGTAGGTTATTTTTACAAGATATAAAATTACAAGAGAAATGGTTCCATTATGTTAGGTTATTAAATTCTATGAATTTAATTACATAATATTTAAGGGAAAAACAAAATTACTTTTAAACCTTGAGCTAGTTAGGAGTGTTTTGATGTGCATATAATTTTGTTTTTTTATGAATGAGAGTGGTGTTAAGCACAAATTTCACTTAGGTGCAACAACGTTTTAGAACAATTTGTATCCTTTACCATTGAGTTCTCCAACCCAATTCCATATTGGATAAACTTTTAGAGCACTTGAGTTGTAGCACTATAGGAACGAGTTCTTAATTTTCAAGCGTAAGTCAATGCAACCTAATGTTTGCATGGCTTCTTTGTAGTGATTACATAAGTTGATTTTGCACATGGCAGTTTAGTTGATAGGTTTTGCCGCATTCCAACATAGTTAAATCAACAACATTCTCTCCATATCATTGACACCCTTCCAATGCTCAAAGTGTTAAATACAACACCTTTGGCTTGTAGAGTGGCTCATTGGCTTATCAAGAACATATGGTTTGGATTTCATAAAACAAAGAGCCCACATACCTTTGTTTTTAATGTTGACTCCTTCATATGTCTTTTCATTAATTGAAGTATAAATTTCCATTAATTGAAGTATAAAAAGAATACTTAAAATGAAAATGGAAAAAAATAATTTAATAATCCAATTTTAATGAAAAAAATTGATATTATTATTTAAAAAAAAAACCCAGATGCCATGGGTTTTGAAACCTGACCTATTTTAGAACATTGACTCCCCTTCTAACCATTATATCAAATAGATTGTAGTGTTACATAGAGATGTGTTTGATGGTAGGGTGCATACTCCTCAAACCACTATACATGGGTACTCTAGTGGGGATGTTTTCCCAAGTACCCTTTATGGGGAGATTCTATAAAACTCAAAGGGTAACATTCCACAAAATAAAGATGCTCCCCCAAAACAAATCCTCCATTCCACAAAATAAAGATGCTCCCCCAAAACAAATCCTCCTAGGCACTCCCTTCTCAAAAACAGGGGACTCCTAGTTGCTCCTCTTGAAAAATCCTATGCCATACCTTGAAAAAAGGAAAACTTAAAAAAAATGAAACACAAAATATAGCCACCTTAAAATTTACTCCGTTGCCAAACATCGGAAACAATGAATGAGAAAATATCAAGACGCATAACAATACTGTATCGCCAATATCAGAAATGTTTTGTGAAGCCACCCACTGCTAAGAAATTAAAGAGGGAATCACTAACAGACGATAGCAACCGCCATTACAAATGACACTGTACTATTGTCAATGAATCAACGTCAAAGGAGACAACAGTTTCTCTTCCAAATCCACAGAACAACCGACATTCATGGATGGGTATAAGCCATTGCGACCATTCAGAAAGGAAGGATATCGTTTCAAGATGTTTAAGATTGAAGATTGAGTGGAACTAGAGGATGATTTGTATATCAATTTTGTGGGATCCTTGCAGTTTAATAAAGAAGGAAATGATAATCACGTTAATTGTTATTAAAAAAAATGTTTTATATGAATTACATGTGATTTTTTAAAATAATAAAGATTCATTATAAAAAAGATACAAGCTTTTATTTTTTATTTTTTGGAAAAATGTGATAAGGTTCTAATAAATAAAGATGAAGAATGTCTCATTTTAAAGAGTGATAATCGAAATATGTTTATTCAAAACAAAATTTTCATTATAAAAATTGATAAATTAAAACATGAAGTAGTACGCTATCAATAATATTTCATGGAGGAATCTCAACAAAAAAATCAAGATTTCAAAAATAATTTCAACAAATATTGTGTAAAAAAAATTGAATTTTTTTTTGTCTAAAGAATCAAATCAAATTCTATTTGAAAAATTCATAAAAAGTAGATAGTGAGAAAAAGATACTAAAGAAAAAACTAGAACAATGTGTGAAGAAAAAAACATTGATCAATTCAATGGAATCACGGAAGTCACCAAAGTGTAAAGTCTCAACTATGGATAAGGGAACTATCAAAGATTCAATCAAAGGGAAGTCTCAACTATGGATAAGTATCAATCAAAGGGAAGTCTCAACTATGGATAAGGGAACTATCAAAGATTCAATCAAAGGGGAAAAATCAAAGGGGAAAGAACTGAATGTCACTACTAACAAAGTTTATCAAAGAAGGGTGTCTAGAAATTGAAAGAAACAAATTAAGAAACAAATTGATGAAGTTAAAATTCAAACCATGGAGAAAAGAACCAATATAGATCTCATTGACATCACAAATAATAATGACAATTATGTTGGAATATTATCGACCAATAAATCACTAAAAGTGACAAATGACAAATATTTCAACACTGAAATCTAGACATTCCTTATTATCATCGAAATCATGGGTCATTTTATTTCTCAAATAACTCACTAACAAAAAAATCAATATGAATATAAGTGATATTATTAAAGTGAGGATGAAATTAACACATTAATTGGGAACACAAGATGAGAAATTCTATTCAAGCAACTTTCAAACAAAAACTTCCTATCAAGATCGACTTGGGATGTATCGATCACATTGTTTTTCTTCTCCAACCACATCAACCTCAAGGACAAAACATCGAGTCTATATCTAATGCACTAGTTCCCTTAAACAGTTCAAAGATCACATTGTTTTGTTCTTCTGACCATGATAACATCAAGGACAAAGTATCAGGTGAAAGCATTGGAAAGGATGAAGACACAATTTTTTTAGATTAAACTTTGAAGACATAAAATATTTAAAGGGGAAGACAATGTAGAAAACACAATAATAATAATGCTGATGATGGTGATGTTCAAAGGGAACATCTCTAAAAGACATGTCTATTCACTCATGCAGCCATTGAATACACACACACACACACACACACACACACAATTTCACATGATATTGTAATCACTATTTTAATATATTCAATACATGATATTTATCCTATATGGATTTTTCATTGTTATCCTTTTTCTTTTGTATATTCGGTGTATAAATTTTTTGTACATTACATATCAAAGCATAAACATTTTAAACAAAATTTTCATTATGGAAATTGATAAATTGAAACATGTAGTAAGATGCCAATGATCCCATGAGGAATCTCAATAAAAAATCAAGATCTCAAAAAGAATTTGAACATATATCTGTTAAAGAAGTTTGAATAAATTTCTCACATAAAGAATCATATTCAAAGTCTAATTGCCAAGAATCACGAAGTTAAAGAATGAGAAGAAGGGATTACTGAAAAAATTAAAATAATGTGTAAATAAACATTGATCAATAAAGAAACAATGATTGATCTAGTTGAATTGGGGAAGTTGTCAAAGGTTAAAGTCCCCATCATGGATAATGGAACTATCATAGATTGATAAAGAAACAATGACCGATCTAGTTGAATTGGGGAAGTTGTCAAAGGTTAAAGTCCCCATCATGGATAATGGAACTATCATAGACTAGATCAAAGTAGAAAAATTGAACATCACTGCTAACATAGTTTTATCAGATCAAGCACTAAATTTATTAATTAAGATCAAGAAACAATTCAATGAGGTTAAAATACAAACCATGGAGAAGGAAAATAACACAAATCCAATAGACATCTTCAATTAGAATGATGCTTATGTTGGAATGATATCAACTAATAAATTCCTGAAAGTAACAAAGAACAAATATTCCAGTGCTGAAATCAAGAAATAAGATAAAAGGATGCCTTATCATCATACAAATCAAAAGTGTCATTGTATTTCTCAAAGAATTGACCATTGGTTGGAGGAAGTGAAAAATAGGGTGGAATCATACTCATGTGACATGGGGTTGATTTCGACTGCTACCACTGTAACCTCCAGGTGCACCGCACAACCCCCGAGCATGGCACATGGGCAAGGTGAGGTTTGAACCAACAACATTGCAAGGAGTGCCTTAATAGTGCACTTTATCCCCAATTAATCTAAACCTCCGGGGGATAATGTAAAATTGACATGAATACAAATGAAACCATTCATTCATTCAGAAAAATCATAATTCTAGAATAGAGTGGGCTTGAAATCAACACCCTACTTGGAAACACAAGATGAGAGATTTTTTCCAAGGAAGTGGTCGATAGAAAGTTTCATTGAAGATCAACCTGAGATGGATCAATCCATATACAATGTAATAGTTCTATTTAGGACTTCGAAGATGATATCTTTTTGTTTCTTTGGCTATGAAAACAACAAGAATAGAGTATAAAGTGAAATTGTTACAAGTAGGAACGAAGGCATAACCTTTTCCAAATCAAAGCATCTTTGAAGGAAGAGGAAATGTAACAAAATTAAAGTACATAATAATAATAATAATAATATAGTGAATTCCTAAAGACAATTATATTCATCTATATGATCATTTAATGCATACTTTTACATGACATCATTGTAAGATTTCAATCAATCATATTATATATTCAATACATTATTTTGATCAGTATTCATTCCTTTATCTTATCCTATTTATTTTGGATATAAACTTTTGAACCAAAATAATTCATTACATATGTAACAAACACAAAGTATATATAATAGTAATAATAATATTGAAAGGGCACATTTCTATTCACGTATGTGACCATTGAATGTATACTTATACAAAACATCAAATGTTATTGTAATATTTTTGTTTATGTATTCAATACAATTATATTTATCCTATATATATTTCTCATTGTTATTATATTTATTTTGGATATTCACTATATGAATCATTTTGTTCATTACATTGGTATCAATGCCTAACTTGGGTTGATATTGTAGGGACATTCTTACCCAACCTTTGGTCAAAGTTTGTTTCCCTTGAAAGCCAAACCATTGGCTTGTAGCCATCATCTTTAGACATATCATAGTGAAAAAATTCACCGATCATAAATGCTCCTCACAACCTCATAAAAATCATAAAAAATGTCATTTAGATGAAAAAGGAAGAGTGGTTCAAGATTTGTTTTATTTCTTAGATCATGGGAAACCACTAGAAAGAAAAAAATAGAGGGGAAGGTAAGTAATAATAACCTACAGATCATTCAAAACATTTATAATTCATTGTGGTAGTAATCAATGTCTGTTACTTGTCATCGAGAAGAATATACTTGAAATTTTGGTGTCTAGACCTATCTAGGTTATGGTGCCACTACATTGATGTTTAAATATGCTAACTTGAGGGTTAGAATGTTGGTTTTGATAGTCAGTTGTGTTTTTTTTTTGGATAAATTACACCACAAGAAATTGTGACGAAAGGGAGTCAACCATTCTAATGGTTGTGCCCTTACATAGGAGATATGGGTTGTTGATGATTCTAATTAAACACTCAAATTTAATCTAAACACTAAATTTATGTGTGGCACAATCTAAACGTTTTATATTTTTGACTTTCCAATAACTATCACCAAAATGCGGTAACATAATTGTTGGTGAAATCACAATTTTACATTGCTAAAATCACGTTTTTGAATGCACAAATCATTTCAGCTACCTCAAAAATCTGCAGGGCACCCGAAATATGTAATCTCAACCAATAAAATCTACAATTTTCTAAATTTTTGACCATAGTTTGGAAAAAATCATTGAAAAAAATACCCACAAAAGAATTTAAACGTAGAACATTTAAACTATGCCTTATGTGTCGTTCCATTCACTATCCATGAAAATTTGTGGAAGTTATCTTCTCGGATTCGAGTTTCTTCCAAACTATCGAGTATCATGTTATTCACAACTTAAATGATTAATAATGCTCAAGTGAAGTAAGGCACATTGAAAAATATTAAAATCAAGTGCTGCAAGGGAAATAATGCTCAAGTGAAGTAAGGGACATTGGAAAACATTTGTTGGACCAGTCAATTTATTGCAAATATTTATTCTAGTAATTGTGAAAAGGTATTTATATAAATTATAAAGGAGAAAAAAAAGTTAATCTAAGATTGAACCCATACAAACTGCAAATCACTCATTTTATTATGATTTGTGAATAATCAATACCCAAATATCCCCAATACGTTGATGCCCAAAACTCTTTGGTATAATATATGACTTGTAAATCTACTTTGCTATCCAACCATCTTGCATTTACAAACACAATGTACATGCTAGTCATATTTTTGGTGCCATTGATTTACGGATATAATGTAGATGTCAGTCATATTTTTCTTGCTATTCATTTACTAACACAATGTACATGCCAATAATACTTTTCCTGTCATTGTTAATGTTGTTTTTTCTTCATATGGGATATGATCGATATATTATTACAATGATGAGTGTTCCATATATAGGGAACATATGGTGACCATCCATGAAAGGATGCGTCTCTTGAATAATCAATAACTATTTATTATTATCATTTACTTATTATATATGATATTTAATAATCAATACTTATATTATTAATTATTATTCTAAGAGAATGTCTTCCCGATGTTGTCCAAACATCAACACTCCCTCTCAATGAGAGAGACATTCTGCATCATGCCAAGCTTGTCTATGAAGTATACAAACTTCACCCTAGACTCATGACACTTGTCTGTTAGTCTTGGGAGACGTTTCTCTCCGACCTGATCTGAGGAGAAACTCCTTCTGCGGCTCTCCCTCTGAGATAATTAACTCTCTCTAAGATCATGCTCACTTTGGGTCCGCATGTAATAGAATATAACATCTTGAGTCTTTATTATTCCTTGTCAAATCACCATGAATAGGACAAAGACCACACCTGGATTTTTCACCACACGTACATGATGATTGTAGCATTGTGTGACATTCTCCAGGTCATTTTCCTCTAGACTTAGTTGAGATGATCTGTGAGAGAGCCCATGTGTTGGGTGTACATTAGACTCTAGACTGAGTTGTGATGACGTGTGGTATTTTGTATACTCCTATGGAGTGAGTTGAGTTGACTTGAGATGGTCTCATGCCTTGTACTCCTATGGACTTAGTTGATTAGTCTTGAGATGGTTCTCCAGATGGTACTCCTATGAACTCAATTGAGTTAATATTTTGAGAGTGACGTCCCTGTGGGTGAGAATAGGTGGACGTGTCCCTAGTGGCCGAGCACTAGAGGATGTGAGAGATCCCTTGCTATATTGTTAGGGAGTGAGACTTTGGTAAAACCCTAAATTGTATTGTGAAGGGTACAAGTCGTCCCCACCATGTAAAAGATAATTAATATTGTGTAATGATTAATTATATTTTAAGTTGTTAAGGTCGGCCATATTGTGCCAATAGACACATCTATTTGATGTATTATGATTTGTATAAATAAGAGATAGATCCCCATTGTGGATCATCTCTCTCACATGATAAACACATGGTTTGAAATTATGAGGTATGAAATTAGGGCGCACTTTCCTAGGCGCCAACTTTCTCAGTGATAGCAACACCCTCTTTTGTGCTAGGGTTTGTTGGTGGATGATGGATCTTCTCTTGGAAATATAAGCAAAGGATTGTTTGGTTTTTCCCTTGGTTGAGAAGGGTTTTCCCATGATATTTCTAGTGTCTTTTGTGCATAGTTATTCTTCTTGTGATCTTGGTTTACTGCAACTATTGTATTGTTGCTGCAGTCACTGTTTATGGTTAAGTTCATGCTAAATTGAAATTAAACTACATTTGCATGTGCTAAGAATAAAAAACTTAATATGATATCAGAGCAGTACTTGAAGATGACCTTTTTGCACAGTGAAGGAAGGTCGTAAAGGATGCTAAACCCCTGTCGCTGGTGTAAAGGAGAGGGTTGGACCCCTCTGGTAAAGTTTTAAAGTTGGACGCAGGCCTATTAGCCTTGGATGAGCCCGACTGAGGGTCTTAAAGGAATCAAAAACAAGAAGAAACCCTCTAATACGCTGTCGCAGACTTGCTGGTAGCTCGACCAACAAGAAGAGGAGGTATGACTTGCTGTTGGAGGCTAGAACAACAACCAAGGAGGTGGCAACAAAGTTGAGACAACAACCTAAGTACCGCAGTCCAAACTACAAGAGTGTTGTAGGTTGTTATAACAGTAAAACATGGTTGGTCAGTAAGAACAAAATGTTGTTACAGGTGGAAAGAAAGGTTGCCGCAGTGCTAGGAAAGTCCTGGACAATTCTGGGCAGATAACAAGACTGTTACAGGCATGTAACAACAATTGTAGACGTGTTGGTACAACAAATATAGGAGGCTGCAACAAGATTGTGACAACAACATATTACAAGTGGTTTTGTGACAATTTTTGAGGAAAATCCAATGACAGTTTTGTAACAAATTTTGGGCCTATTCTAAGGATATTGATAAGGCAAATTTCAGGTCTGTTCTAAGGCCTATTCTATGGCAGAATTAAGGCCATTTGTTAGAGAAAATTTCAGAAGTCAAGGAATTTTCCTCTTGGCACAAAATTCCAGAATTTAAGGGGTTGCCTTTCAGGAGTAACCTTGGCAAGTTCCAGACCTAGTACTTCACGCAAAATTTTGAGGGTGAAAGTTCCATATCTTGTGTATACCCAAAGAACATATTGAGGAACAACTAGACTGAGTTTGAGGCCAATCTCTGGGCACAATTTTCAGGTTTGCTACAGGAAGTATATTAGCAAAGTTCTAAATCTGAGTGTGAAGACATTTTCGTTTTGAGGTAAATTCCTGAAAACTTGTTTCAAGAATGATTGTTGACATGAATTTTGAGTGTGTGCTATAAGTGCACCTTATTTAAGCTCTAGTGGATATCGAGGAGACTAGACTTTCATCCCTTGTCACTATGAGACTAGACTTGTAGCTAGTGATGTGCAAGGTTTCAAGCCCTTGTCATTATGAGACTAGACTTGCAGCTAGTGATGTGAAAGGAAAACAACATTAGCCACATCAAAATAAGTCAAGGAATGCAAGCAAGAACGATGAGGAGTTCTTCTCTATCTGAACTTTCTCAGAAGGACCCAAAGAAAGATTGAGTATGATTGTAGACTAAGGTAAGTTTTGTACTACTTTCCTAATTTGATTTTCATCATTACTCTATAGTAGCTTGCATTTGATAATGAAAGGTATTATCCCTGGTGTGGGAGCCCTCATGACTTGGACCATTATCCCTGCTATAGAAGTCCAAAATTTTCTTGGTTGGTTGTTATCCTAGTACAGGAGTCCATTTTGGTTGTTATCCCTATGAGAGGCCATCTTGGTTATTATCATAGTACAAGAGGCCATATTTCTTATTTCATTATTGAAGGGCCATGATCCCTCGTACATGAGTCCAATTTTCTTTGGTTGGTTATTATCCTAGTACACGAGGCCATGTTGATTGTTATCCCTACGAGAGGTCATATTGGCTATTATCCTAATACGAGAGGTCAACAAAGTACTGTAGAGGCAGTCGAGGACCTGAGAAGACATGGGATGTCTCCAGATTAGCAACACCGGAAAAGGAAGATGTCTATCCTTCTGAGTTCAGAGGGAGTCACTTGACTCAGAGGAAGTCAAACTATTTGAGAAGAAGGGAGAGACAATACCTTCTCCCCCTTCAACAGTTCAGAGGGAGACATTTACTAATCCATTTTATCCTGTAGTTCTAGCTGATGATTCCCATAGAAATTGAAGTAGGCCAGGAAAGGCCTGCATGGGCTTGATAGACTTTGATGGAGGAAGAGAGACATGCAAATCCTCGTGATACATTCCGAGAAAGCAAGAGACCACATAGATTTTCAAGCTATGTTTCAGCTATGAGCCACATCATTGATGATAAACATTCTTGTCATGGAGAAGCAACAGGACAACAGTTTTGGCAAGATGCCATGATTGAAGAGTATCAATCCATCTTGAAGAATGATGTGTGGGATATTGTTCTGAGACCGAAAGGGAAGTCTGTAGTGACTTCCAAGTGGATCTATAAGATCAAACATGCAGCTGATGAAAGTATCAAGAAGTACAAAGCGTGATTTGTGGCTAGAATATTCTTTCAGGTGGAGGGAATAAATTATGAGAAGACATTTTCTCTTGTTTCCCAAATACGCTTCCATTTGTACGATTATTGTCCTAGCTGCATCCATGAGTTGGAAACTACATCAGATGGATGTAAAGAAAGCCTTTCTCAATTGATATTGAGGAAGAATTTTACATCGAGCAACCAGATGGATTCGTGACACATGAGAAGGAGTCTCATGTATGCAGGTTGAAGAAATCCCTGTATAGACTAAAGCAGGCACCTCGTGCTTGGTATGAGAAGATTGATGGATACTTGATGAGTTTAGGCTTCAATAAGAGTGTTGCTGGTGCCAACCTATCTTAACACATTGTTGGTGATGAGTTCCTGATTTTGGTCCTATATGTGATGACTTATTCCTCACCAATTGAGAAATCCTTATTGATGAATGCAAGCATGCATTGGCTTCTGAATTTGAGATGAAGGACCTTGGTATGATGCACTACTTCTTGGACTAGAAGTATGGCAGAGGACTGATGATATTTTCATGAAGTCAAGGAAAATATACAGTGGAGATATTCAGGATGATGGACTGCAAATCCATGCCTACACTGATGGTAATGAACTTGAAGAAGATGAACGAGGCTTCTTCCAATTCAGGCAAGACTGATCCACATATTTACAGACCTATGATTGGATCATTGATGTATCTGGTTAACACCAGACCTGATATATTCTATGCAGTGAGTGTACTCAGTCAATTCATGAGTCAGCCGAGACAAACACACTGGATAGATACGAAGAATTTGTTGAGATATCTATGAGGTACAGTTGGTTATGGAATGAGATATGCCTCTGGTGTAGACATGAGATTGTAGGGACATTTCGATGCAGACTGGGAAGGGAGCACAGTGGACCAGAAGAGCACATCTGATTGTTGTTTTACTTTGGGATCTTCCATGGTTTCCTAGTGCAGCAGGAAACAAGAGCTCTATGGCTTTGAGTACCACATAATCATAGTACATAGCATTATGCGTGGCACTCCGAGGAGTAGTGTGGCTTCACAAGCTCCTTGTAGACTTATTTGGACATGAGATGGATTCCACCGTTATCCATTGTGATAACCAGAGTTGTGTGAAGCTCTTCGAGAATCCTATGTTTAATGATAAATTGAAACACATTGAGATATGGTGTAGAGGAAAGAAGTACATGTGCAGTACCTTTCTACACATGAGCAGGTTGCAGATGTCTTCACCAAACCGCTTTCCAGGATGAAGTTCGAGTACTTCCATGAGAGACTTGTCTTGGTGGAGAATGCCCCCTAGATGAGAGGGAGTGTAGATGATTGCAACATTGTGTGACATTCTCCAGGTCATTCTCCTTTGGATTGAGTTGAGATGATCTGTGAGAGAGCCAATGTGTTGGGTGTGCCCATGTGATGGGTGTACGTCAGAATCTAGACTGAGTTGTGATGATGTGTGGTCTCTTGTCTAATCCTATGGACTGAGTTGAGTCGGCTTGAGATGGTCTCATGCCTTGTACTCCTATGGACGTAGTTGAGTCAACTTGAGATGGTTCTCCAGATGGTACTCCTGTGGAATCAATTGAGTTAATCTATTGAGAGTGATGCCATTGTGGGTGAGAAAAGGTGGACATGTCCCTAGTGGCTGAGCACTAGAGGACGTGAGAGATCCCTTGCTATATTGTCAAAGAGTGAGACTTTGGTAAAATCCTAAATTGTATTGTGAAGGGTACAAGTCGGCCCCACCACGTAAAAGATAATTGATATTGTGTAATGATTAATTATATTTTAAGTTGTTCAAGTCGGCTCTATTGTGCCAATAGAAACATCTATTTGATGTAATAGGATTTGTATAAATAAGAGATAGATCCCCATTGTGGATCATCTCTCTCACATGCTAAACACATGGTTTGAAATTATGAGGTCTGAAATTAGGGCACACTTTCCTAGGCACCAACTTTCTCAGTCATAGAAACACCCTCTTGTGTGCTAGGGTTTGGTGGTGGATGGTGGATCTTCTCTTGGAAATATAAGCAAAGGATTGCTGAGTTTTTCCCTTGGTTGAGAAGGGTTTTCCCATGATATTTATGGTGTCTTTTGTGCATGGTTATTATTCTTGTGATATTTGTTTACTGCAACTATTGTATTTTTGTTGTAGTCATTGTTTATGGTTTAGTTCATGCTAAATTGAAATTAAACTACATCTGCATGTGATAAGCATAAAAAATTTAATAGTACACACCTATGAATGAATGTCAACCTGATTCTAACTAACATGTGGAAATCACTTCAAGCACCTCAAGTCCATATTATTCATTGTCATGATCAAGGAAGGACTACGTTTGGGCCCATTTACTACAAGTGCACCTTTATGATAAATGTATCATATCTCCCTTGGTTTGTAGCCCAACCTAGGAGAAGGTATGCTCGATGCTGAAAAATCAACACTCCCTCTTAGCTAGGGAGGTATCTTTCCATAGTTTTACACAACTACTGTCCAGAGACACACAGTCTCCACCAGTGGTACACAACCACCATAGTAGCAAAAGGTTTGTCACACATGGCACTCCCATGTAGACTTCTAGAGGCTACTCCCTCTAGGAACACTTAGGGTCAACTCCCCATAGTGTGTGACGTAAATGTCAACTCCCTTGACATATCCTCATGTGCTCTCCACAAGGGACATTGGGATATAATCCCAAACACAATTATCCCTTCTCGGATAAGTGTCCTCACAGATCAACTCAACTCAATTCACAAAGTAGTACGATCCAACAAATGTCTATCACACATGACACTCCCATGTGGACTTCTAGAGGCTACTCCCTCTAGAAACACTAGGGTCAACTTCGCATAGTGTGTGATGTCAAGGTAAACTCCCTTGACATGTCCTCATGTGCTCTCCACATGGGACATGTCCTCATGTTATCTCCACAAGGGACGTTGGGATATAATCCCAAACGCACTTATCCCTTCTCGGATAAGTGTCCCACTTATCCCTTCTCAGATAAGTGTCATCACAGATCAACTCAATTTAGTCACAAAGGAGTACGATCTGGAGAATGTCTCAGGAAGCTGCAAACATCAACACTCCCTCTCAGGGAGGGAGACATTCTCTGCCATGCCAAGTCTGTCACATAAGTACTTGAACTTTGTCTTGGTTTGGTAAAAACATCAAAAACTTGCTCATCTATAGGAACGTACTGCACCAGTACTTCCTTCCTCTGCACCATGTCTCAGATGTAATGTTACTTAATCTCAATATGGTTCGATTTGTCATGAAACACTAGATTCTATGAGATCTTCACACAACTTTGGTTACCATAATGAATAATGGTGGAATCCAACACATGTTCAGATAAATATGCAAGGAGATTGCGAAGCCACACTACTTCACAGACTAACATACTTAATGCAATGTACTCTGCTTCTGCCGTGCTTAAAACCACATAAGTCTATTTCCTGCTACACCAGGAAACCATGGGAGATCCCAAAGTGAAGCAACACCTGAAGGTGCTCTTTCTGTCCATTGCACTCCCTGCCCAATCAAAGTCAATATATTCCTGCCATATCATACCAATACTTGAAGTATATCTCAGACCATGTCCAACTGTGCCTCGAAGGTATCTCAACACATGCTTCGCAACAATCCAATGTGTCTATCTCGACTGAATCATAAATTGGCTAAGTGCAGTCACTGCATAGAAAATATTTGGTCTAGTGTTAACCAGATACATCAATGATCCAATCAACTATTTATACAAGGTCAAATCAATCTCGTCGGAATCGGAAGAAGACACACTTAGTTTCTTCAGATTCGTCAGCATTGGTGCAACCATGGGCTTCGAGTTCAACATCCCAAACTTCTTCAATATATCAATGATGTAATTCCCCTAACTCAAGAAGATCTCATCAGTTCTCTGCCATACCACTAGTCCCAATAAGTAGTGCATCATACCGAGGTCCTTAATCTCAAACTTAGAGGCCAACACATACTTGCATTCAACAATAAGGCTCTCTATAACAATGAGGAATAAATCATCAATGTAGAGGACCAAAATTAGGGACTCACCATTAATATTCTTGTAGTACAGGATGGTATCGAAAACACTTTTTCTAAAGCCCAAAATCATCAGGTGTCCATCAATCCTTGCATACCAAGCTTGTGGTGGCTGCTTGAGTCCATACAAGTAATTATTCAACTTGCACACATGAGACTCCTTCTCATGTATCATGAAACCATATGGCTGCTCGATGTATACTTCTTCCTCAATCTCTCCATTGAGAAAGGCTATCTTCACATCCATCTGATGTACTCTCCAACCCATGGATGCTGTAGGGGTAATAATCATCCAGATAGAAGTGTATCAAGAAATAACAACAAATGTCTCCTCATAATCTATTCCCTCCACCTGAGAGAATCCTCTAGCAAAAAATCTCATTTTGTGCCTCTCAATGCTCCCGTCAACTGTGTGTTTGATATTATAGATCTATTTGGAAGTCAATACAGACTTCCCCTCAGGTCTTGGAACAATATCCCACACAACATTGTTCATGATGGATTGATACTCCTCCATCATGACATCTCTCCATATTGGATGACTAGTTGGCTCCTCATAACAGGAAGGCTCGGAATCAATGATGTGGCTCATAAATGTAGCATAACACAAATATATCTGAGGTCTCCTTCTCTCTCAGAAGGTACCACGAGGAGCTACATGTCCTTCTACCTCCTGCAGAGTCTGACGAGCCCATGTAGGTATCTTTTGACCTACTACAATATCTCCGGGAACATCAACTGGAGCAACAAGATCAACGTGATCAATTTGATCAATAAGATCAATTGTCTCCCTCTGAATTGTTGTAGCTTGAGGGGGAGAAGGCACCATCTCTTCTTGTCTCTCACTATCAATCTCCATGTGATATCCTCTAGATCTCTTGAAGGACACCTCCTTCTCAAGGGTAACATCTCTGCTCACCTCAATCTGTCTCTAACTAGGGATGTAGATCCGATATGTGTTCAAAGACTAATTGTACCCCACAATTGTAAGATTTCTTCCTGAAGGCTCTAGCTTGGTCCTTTTCTCCTTAGGTGCATGAATTTATATTGGACACCTAAATATCCTGAAGTTTCCAACCTCAGGCTTCACTCATGAACTGTGTCCATACTAGACATCTCGTGGTTCCCTTGTGGAACACATGTCTAAGACATATCGAGGTTCCCTCATGGAACCAAAGTCTTTTAATACATATCAAGGTTTATTCATGAAACCAATGTCTTCGTTCTTTCATTTGATCGTATAAGGAACGTCAATATAAAGTCTACATTCCCCCCTACTAGTCCACACAAGACCCTCCGGGGAGAATGTCTCACACTGTTGCCTCAAACATCAACACATTGACACAAGCTTCATGTGATATCGACTAAGGAGCATTTGTCATTGCTTCTCATGTCCATCTCGATCACTCCTCACCAAATTCTTGTGTTGATCTAGAACACCAAAAACACCCATGCCATGGATTGACACTTACGCTTAAATTCAAATAGTTGTGTAGTATTTTCCTCCATTGGTCTCCATATGGTAATTTTTATCACCCACAAGCATTTCAATGAATCTCACAAATATATCAGTGAGATCAAGAATCTCTCAGCCTCATAAGAGAATATATTTCACACAATGCTTGCTATATCAACATTTCCACATAGGTACTTCCATGAAAACCTTACACAACAAATATATCCACTGAGCAATCCAAGGAGACAATTCACATTCTGTCGATGCAATGAGAAACATGTATTTACACAACTATATACAATGACCCTACAAATGATGCATCTTATACTATGACTGAGCAATCCAAGGAGACAATTCACATTCTGTCGATGCAATGAGAAACATGTATTTACACAACTATATACAATGACCCTACAAATGATCCATCATATACTCGATGTCATACAGATAACCATGCTGTTTTTCTAGTGCTAAATTAGACAAGCACAATTTTCTGCAAGTGGTAATTACTTCCAATGATATATGGTATTACTTTAGTAAACTATAAAACATCACTAAGTAACTCGAAAAATTTAAACTACTAAGAAACTTTGGTCTCTTCCTTATATTACTTCCCACATGTGAGAGAGAAAAAAATATGTGTGTCTATTGTTGTGTCTTTTTATAGTAATATTAGATTGATCCAAAAAGACGTGTCTCTTTTAAAATTAAATTTGAAATTAAATTAAATTTTCTTTCTTATAAATAGTTGGAGAATACCTCCATACTACCCAAAGATTAATTTGGTTATAATCCATCCATATAGCATTTGAATTTGTTAAATTGTTCCTCCATAATTTGCATAAATATAGGTAGAAGTAAATATGCTGTACATCCCTCATATTTAGGTAATTAAACATTTTTACTAGAAGTTACTGCCCACCATAATTTATAGAATTCTTTCTATAATTTAGGTAGGAGTAAAAAGTAAATATGTTGTACATTAATATTGTAACAACCCCATAAATTTAACACTCCCAACATTTTACTCTACTCTCATTTTCCTGGGCCCTCCTGTGAAGGAGTCAAGCCCAGTTTGATACCATGTTGTTTTTTCTTCATATGTGATATGATCGATATATTATTACAATGATGAGTGTTCCATATATAGGGAACATATGGTGACCATCCATGAAAGTATGTGTCCCTTGAATAATCAATAACTATTTATTATTATCATTTACTTATTATATATGATATTTAATAATCAACAATTATATTATTATTAATTATTATAAGAGAATGACTTCCCGATGTTGTGAAAACATCAACAATTAATTGATGTCAACTGTAGTGATATTATTTGATGGGAAACATTAAGAACCATACAATGAGCCAATAATTGGCTCACTTCTTGGTGCATTGTGTCCGTTGGATACACACTATTTATAATCTAAGAGACAAGATGAAAATGTAATGACCAATGATTGGATCACTACATGGTACTTAATGTATCCCATTATTTGATTCCCTTGATATGAATATGCACAATAATATTCATTCCATGGCATTTATTACATCCCATCCTTACCTTCAATCATATGTCTCCGTGATGATAACTTCTTCCCTCATGGCGATTTAAGAGGTAATATATTTCTATATATCACTATTTAATCTCTCTGTTTTCGTTAGAAATGTTTATGTCTTTGCTTTAGAAAGTTTTCTATATTGAATTTGCTACACATCATCAAAGCATAGTGTGAATTTTATGGTTTATTTAAGTATGTTTCATGCATGAGGTGGCCATGATAGGGGGAAAATTGTAGAGCGCTCAATCTTAGAGAATATACAAAAATTCTTATGCTCATCAACACATAATTTGGATTTTTGATTTTGCAATTGTTTCCCCCCTAGTCTAGGGGTAACTAAGGAGATGATGTCTCGAGGCCGACAAAAAGAAGACATGGAATTCCAAGAGCTTGATGCATAACACAACCCACATAGCCCCTCCATTCCACCACAACTCACCACCATCATCGTTTCAACATAGTAACATCCACTACACTTGGTTGGCCCCAAGAAGACAACATGTCTGTCTTCATCAGGTAACAAGTCCAGTTTCATGGTAAGTTCCACTTTAATATTTGAATAATTTGAAGTGGTTGCAAAGTGTCCTTTCTTGATTATGGAACGTTTTCTTGGAAATTATACCCTTTGCCTAGTTCACCTTGGTGAGAGACATGGTTTCCTAATAAGTTGGTCATCCTCAGGAAAAATGTTTCTACTAGGTGGTTCCTTGAAGGGTCTTGATACCATTCCTTCTCATACTTACCACTTTCCACACTTCTTCCTGTAATAGATCTCAATTTCATCATAATTTTTTTTTTCTTCTAAGGTACATTGATAACTCTAAAACTGTAACAAATACTCATAATTAGCGAAATACCCATTTAATCCTATTGTGAAAATCTGATACCTAAAATATTCACCTTCCCTTTCCACATATAACAGACTCAACATCCAGAGTTTTCCTTTCAACTTTTGCTTAAGTCCTACTAGCTTTTACAAGGGGATTAAAAGGTTATCCTTTGGAAGAAGGGAAATACATGACCCTAGGACTTAAGGCCATAGATTCCTTGTAAAACCTAGATGCACAACTTTAGACTCCAAAACCATGAATAATACTTTGTACACATAGTAAGGGTGTCAGAATTTAATTATTTCGTCGTTGCACTTAACTATTTGGCTTTCCCTAGGTAAATATGACTTCGATGATTCCCTTGGTAACTACTTGTAGACATAGAGTCTTTTCTTCACATGCAGCCTAAGTTCTAGATAATAGCAGAACTCTAAGCAGACAATTGGTTAATCTTTCTAGGTTTAGGCACAATGTAACTACTGGTACTAACCTGACTAGAAGTAATCAAAGGTTGATATTTTTCGAACGTAGTGTTTTCGAGGAGGCTCAGCCTTGTCTTTGTGAAATAAATTAAAATGACAGGAGGTTGACAATCGAGAGTTAATATCTGACTAGCCATTAATGGAGGTGGATGAGGGACAGGAGCCGACCCTATACCCTCATCCAATCCAAACACACCAAGTCACTCATATCACATGGTGCATTCTCGGTTGTACTCTTTGCATTCAATAAGCGCGGGGTTCGGGGTTTTAGGGTAACTGTAGTTGTCTGATGTCATTCTGAACAAACCTGTTCTGAAAAAAATACCTTACACTTTCCTTGTGCTTCTGGACCGCTCTCGGCATGAAGAGGATGGTGTCAAGGAGCACCTCCCAGAATTACTCCTCCTATCATTAAGCGTCTAATTCTAAATCTGAAATTCTTAATCAAACACTCTGCAAGGTTGCTCCGACTTATTGTTATTTATAATTCCTATTCATGAATTCATGTAGGTAGCATTTTCGTTTTAGTTACTTCCTGTATTCACTGGTTTAAGTACTGGATTTCTCTCTAGCATACACCGTGCTTTGCTATAACTATGGATCTGGAGTTTATTAGGTTAGGGTTTCATATGTGCCCACTGCTATGCTTAATTTCCAATACGTGAGTCACTCGGACATGCCTTGAATGTTGTCACTAACCTGGTTGGGCGTCTGGTAAGAAAGTTATTCTTGGGTTCTCGGTTGTACGACTATTTAACGAAAACGTTTGATTGTACACTTCTTGTTTGGGGGCGACTCATAAAAAGGGTTGGTAGTCGGTCTAAATATTAAGACAAAGCTTATACTCTATGAAACATACTAAGGGAAATTGGGGTTTATGCTATTCTTGCTCCTCCTCTTACAAATTGGAATGCATTTCAAAGGGTAAGCACGACTGAGATTTTTGACACTGTGTTGTGTCTGTATCTAAGCTAAATTACAGAGTCGAAACAGATTTTAGTGATATTGTTTATTGGCCCGCAACATCTCATCTTTATATTTTATTTCGAGTTAAATGTTGGTTTATACTTGTCGTATGACCTATAGATATATGTTCAACATTCGAATAAACAACCTTTAAAATTTTCTTCTAGTTATTTACTGGTCCGTAAAGATAATGGTGGGCCTCTCTGATTTTTTTTGCAAGGATACCCACCAGGGAGATTTTGGGCCCCTCCTCCCTTCTCGGCCTGGGAGGCACGCAGTTCATTGCAATGGTGAAGTATGTCGAACCCCTCCAACTATAGATGAGTATTACTTCAACTATTTTCTTAATATTAACTTAAATCTTCCTATCTCTGTTGATCAATACTATAATGATGTCTTTTGCAATGTACAGGGTTTCGGTCATGCGAAGATATGAAGTGCAATTTCGATCACCCACACAAAAGGTATTCGGGTTCCAGTCTACCCCTTCCAAGAAGCTTAGGCGTTCAGGGTAGAAGAAAGGTTTATCCCACTGTGGTAGAGATTGTTCGTTTGTATACTATTTATATATCTGTAAAAAAAATGTTTCCAAGGTCCAATATGAGATTTGACTGTAAAACTAAAGGGTCTGATCGAAAGGCTTAGTCGTGTTTTCTTTTACCGACCCCTGTCTCGACATTTTGGAATGGAAAAATACGATCTAAAATTTCTTATTATATTGGAATTCTTGATAGTTTATATTCTTTTATTCCTGTAACTTTACTTTTAAATTTAACATCGTATGCCTTCGACAAACTAAGAGTACTGGGTGTGAAATCCTTTCGTGTTTACCGAGGTAACATTCAGTTTGAGTTTGCAATTAGTTTGGCAGGCTACTTGATATATTCCGATATGTATTCAAATCTGTTCCTAAATTTCCTTACTTCCGTATATACGAAGTGTATGAAATTATATTACTTCTGTTCACAAAGGGTTTGATTGGATCTATACATTAAGTAATTATACAGGCTTGAGTCTGCCTATATATAACAAAAAGGATTGAGAATTCTCGACTCTGTACACTATATTTGGATTATTTCTTTATACAAATTGTCATCGTATATAAATCTGTTGGCCCTAATTTGGTTGTTCGGCGTGGTATGGTATAACTACTAGGTTTTTCATTTGAACTTCTTGAAATATGTACAACTCTTTATAATGTTACAAAGTCTTTCTGAGCAATCTACTATAATGCTTGATAATAAGGAAAAGGAATATGTATATAAAAAATGTTCCCTATAGTTCCTACCATTTCGTATATATATATATATATATAGGAGGTTAGTACTCCATACTAGTTCCAGCATAAGTATATATATATATATATATATACACACACAATAGTAATCTAGTCTATAGAATAAATTCTAGAATTGGCCACACACATTCTTCATGTAACACAAGTAAGGAAAAGGAACTTCATTATTCATTCTGTTCTTTAAGTCAAAAAAAAATATTCAGTACTAAGTCTGGTGACATTTTGTGATTTCTATGCTTCACAAGAGTGAACATAATTCATCCATAATACTATTCCAAACCTAAATGATAGATACATTCCAATAAACCAATTTAATCATTCTAAACAGAGAAGGAGATAGAATGAAAATCTGGATCGCTTCGTGGGGAGACAAAGGGAACAACCACGTTCCTCCCAACCGTAGGACAGGGCAGCCAAATCACTTTCCCAATCCACCTGCTAGCCTGACCATGAATCCATGAGAGCTAACTTAGAAAACTCCTCCTCAACAATGTCTTTCAGTTTTAGTAGACTCCTCTTGCCTCACACTCAATCAATAGTGTTCATAACAACAAGAACAAAAAAACAATAGTCTCTTTTCCCCGCATACTAGGCAGCGTCCTGCCTCCTCACATATGCTATTTAACAAAACGATCCTTTTGCCTAGGTCTTTCTTTCCCCTTTGGGAATTTTTGCAGCTTTCTAAATCCCTAATTTTCAGGGGCTGCCAATGGCCAAATCTCTAATTTTCCACTTGTAACAATCAGCCCAGAGGTAGTTCCAACACATTCCCCACTCATGGAGTCATGGTCAGTTGATTTTAACATGGATGTTCCATTTGTCCTCCTGCAATCAATATAAAATATTCAGTTTTCATACAAGTGTCATAGTCAAATAGTTAGTTGGGTCAAATCAGATCTCTGCCCAATAGTCGTAATAATCAATTACAATTATCAAATTCAAAATTCGGAATTTCCATAAATGGAAAAAATTTTCCAAATTCGAATTTACTAAAAACAAAATAATTTTTCAACAATTTTTTTTTAATTTCAAAAATACTTTATTTTTGGGGATGCCACACTTCCCCTTTCATTTCCTCATCTTTTGGGATTTTGGGCTAATTGAACCCAAGAAGGGTTTGTACCTCATTTCATGGGAAGGAGCTGAAGGCCCAGATGTGTTGTAGTGGAAAAAGTTAAAATTCAATCATTATCCTTCCATATGCTCATCCTAAGATCCTGAGAGCAATGAAACACTTCTCCATAAAAATCTAGGACCTTCTAAAACATATAATTAATAAATGTCCTACTTGTTGGGGGAATGCATTTGCGATGTCCTTTAATTTTCATTGCATATGACACTAAATGTGTTCCTAACTCCAAGTGGCATTGCAATACTCTTTAATTTACAACACACATAACACTCAATGTTCAAACCATAATAAATTAAAGGCAAGGGCTTGGAAAAATGTTGCATTGCAAACAAAGGATGCAACACACCCTCCACAAAGGCACCCATAAATGAGATTATACAGACCCTTGATATGTCAAGAAATCCATGCCCAAAGGTATTTTCCCAATCCACCTCATACTCATCACATCATCTAGATAGGTTCTTCTTGGGAAACATTCCTTGACTTGGGGATTGCCTTACTCAATATGGCACCATGCCACCCCTCCCATACCTAAATTAGGAAAAACTTATAAGGTATTTGAGATTTTATTTAATTTGAAAAGGGGGGTTTGATACACATGTTCAAGTCATTCTTGTATTATATGTGGCTTACTTTCCACGATTCATGTGAATTGTGGACCCTTTGAGGGCATACTTGTTTGTCTTTGCAAGACCTTTCCCACAGGTTGGATGCTGGACCCCATATGAGGAAGACCATGGATGGTGAATGTTTCACTTGACAGTGGAGGATGTTGCCTTTGGAGACACCTTGGGATCACTATACGATGAGGTTGCACCCTTCTCCACTTGGACATTGGAATTTGGAGTCCTAAGATGTCACAATTCATGCCCTTGACACCACCTTTGAGCTATGGTTTAATGGATCACATGGTGGTTGATAATAGGATGCACATGGAATGAGATCTTGGCAAATGAGGGCATTAAATATGGCCTCTAGAGGCCCAACAATTTCATCTTGAACGCTTGAAATCTCACTTCTAGCTTTACATCACCCTTCGAGGTCATGATGTCACCCTTTTTAGGGTTTTATTTTATGTAAATTTCATTTTTTCAAATTATAACGGAAATTAAAGTGGTTGACCCTCTTATGTTTAGTTGTTGACATTTTTAAGTGGAAAAATAGGTCAATATGGATCCATATAAATAAACCCACTTGAAATTTCATTTTATCATCACATATTCTCACCATTTGTGAGAGAACAAGTCTGAACTTTTTCCCCTACTTGGATATCTCTCTCTTCTACACTTATGTGACTTGCTTGGAGGATCATTTTGTGGATGCTTCTTTGTTGATTTTTGGATGGATTTTCTGCAATTAGGGTTTATTCTCATACTATCTTGGTGAAATAAGTGAAGTTTATGCAATTTTATCTTTGTGATATCAAATTCTTATGGTAAATTTCTCTTTTTCATGCTATAGATATTGCTTGGTAAAGCCCTAAGAGAGGAGCATAATTTCTTCCTCCTCTCACAAGGTTAATTTCATCCATAATTTGTGAAGAAAATCCTACCTAGGGTTAGACTCCTAAAGTCCTAAACTGCTATTACTTTAGGATTTTAGCCCCAGACTCTTGATTTTTGACCTAGGTGAAGCTACAAGAAGGGAGAAAAGGTTTCTAGGGCCCAAAAGTGCTTGCACCCTAGAAATTCTCCTCCTCAAGATTCAATCTCTAAGGCCCTAATGTGATAGCACCTTAGAGATTGAGTCCTACCTCTTGGTTGCATCTAGATAAATTTCCAAGTTAGTTGCATTTGCTGTTTTAAATACTTCATATCCCTTAAAGGAACTAATATTTAAGCTCTCTTATGGTGAAAGTGATAAAAAAACTCTCTATTTCAATTCTCTCAAGATTCCTACTGACTTTACTAACACTAACTTAAGTTAATTTGGCAGTAAACTTGCTGCCATTGCAAAATTTTTCTACAACCATTTGAACACACACTTATTTGTTGCATACATTGATATAAAGGTGGTATAACTTACCTATAAATTGCATATAACAATTGGATATTAATCTAGTGAATTTGTGCTAAATTTCCATTGTCAATTGGTGTATTTCAGAAGCATAATTTTTGTTGTTGTTACACATTTATATTGCTTCCGTAAGACTATTGTACTACTACTAATTTGTTCCATCCATAGAAATTTCTCATTGTCTAGTGTCTTAAGAGGTTTCAATTGCATACTTGTACTTGGAAATAATTATTTAAATGCTATAAGTGTTCTTGTTCTAGGAAGGTACTCAAACATCTCGTTACCTCTTATTTCTCCTTGACCTAGACCTTGACTTAGGTGATCAAGAGAGGGGGTGGTAGGCTTGGCTAACAAACTTTCCACTTTGATCCCTTGAGGTCATCGGGGAAGCCTCCCTTGTGGTGGACCTCCTCCATCACTGAAACATGGGGATTTCTTACTAAGGTGATAATGGTAGTATTTTCTGTAGTTACACAATATTTGGGGATCCTGTGTTGGGCTTCACATAATGACAAATCCTACGATAAAATTTTGGCATTGTTTCTAGGGAGGACAGAGTCATTCTCCTCAATGACATATCTTTTTGTGTACTTTCCTCGAAGCCCTTATCTCAAAGTTTGCCCGGCGACTCCACTGAGGGTGATTCCTTAACCTTCCTTTAATGATCTAGGGTTGATCATACGGTGAATCCAAAAGGTCCAAGGAGGTATACTAATCCTCCTAAGACCTACAAGATAATGGTTCCCCACAAATCACCTGTAGTAAAATCCTTGTTTGGTGGAAACCTTCCTTTACCTACAATGGCTCAAAAGCAATGGGAATCCAAACTTTTCAAGCTATTGGATATGACAGATATCCCGAGACACCCTTGATAGATGCCTAAAAAGTTTGAGAAGTCATTGCCCAAGTTCCCAAGTAACAATGTGACCTCGATTGATGAGCATACAAGTACTTTTTGGGCCTTCTTTCAACTTACCTTGTGAGTGATGACACAAAATACTTTTTGATGTTTCAACATCGGGCATACATTATCCCAAATTTGTCATGCTGATTTAACCAAGGGAATGATACATTCACTCACAGGGCCATGCTGATTTGGCTAGTGGTGAGTGGCTAAGGATGTCGATGTTTCTCCAGTTAGCATCATCAGGCAAACATTCTCCTAGATTGGTCACGCTGATTTGACCAAGGGAGAATGATACATTCACTCACGGGGCCATGCTGATTTGGTGTAACAACCCTGGTTAAATAGTTGCATAGGGTTTATTAAGTATAGTTAATTAAATAATTATCTGTCTTAATGTGTATTAGTTAAGTAATGATTAACTATTAATAATATTAATTAATTAATGATTTATTGTTTAATAAATGTTGATTAACTAATTAATTGATTACTTAACACATTCAATGATTTGGGTAATGAATTAAATGGATTAATAAATTTAAATTATTTATTATAAGACTTTACGTATTTAGGGGGGGAATGAAGCATTTGTTACAAGTATGAACTAACTGAGAGGGGGGGGGGTGAATCAGTTAGTGTAAATTATTAACTATTACTCTTCTTTGTAACTTTGAATCATTAAGCTTAGTGGCAGTGAGTCTTTACTGTGAAATTCTGAGTTATAAACACAAAGCAGATAACATAAAGAATAGCAATCACACACAACATTCACTCACAAGTATGAGACGGATTTTTCAAGAGGAAACCCAACCAGGGAAAAAACCTCGTCTTCTTAAGATGTTAAGCAAGGTCCAACTGCGTTACATCTCATCTTTTATGAGCACCAACTCATAGAGGCTACAACCTCTGATTGCCAACACCAACTGGCTGAGAGCACCAACTCCCACAGAATCCCATCACCCACTGGGTGGAAGCACCGACTTCCTTTTTCCTTCAGCACCAACTGAGTGAAGGCACCAACCTTCAGATTCTACAAGCACCCACTTGCAGAGAAAGAGAC
>ML804945.1:252124-265702 GCA_009831015.1 Picea engelmannii | reverse complement strand
AGGATGCCAAGTAAAAGTGTGTCGCAGAATCCTTATTAATTATAAAGGCGAGATATCATTTAAGTGTAATGTATAAGGGAAAAGAAACGAATTATGGTGGTTACAAGTTATGAACAAGGTTTAAGATATTTCGAAGAAAGTGATCCAAAAAAACAATTTGATAAAGTATGGGAGATAGTCCACAAAATAATGATAGATCGTTAGAAATAATGCTGGTGAAAATTATTTGGTGAAAGTTGTACCCCAAAGGAAAGGTTTAGCATTTTATCAGCAAGGAAGGAACGCCAAAATGAACAATAGGTGTGCAAAGAGGAACAACATGCATGCAAAAGGAACAACAATTGTTCCTTTCGAAGGAATAACATGCGTGCAAAAAGGAACATCAATTGTTTCGTTCAAAGGAGCAACAGGCATGCAAAAGGAACATCAATTGTTCCTTTCAAAGGAACAACAGGTGCGCAAAAGGAACAACAATTGTTCCGTTCAAAGGAACAACAGGCGTGCAAAATGAACAACAATTGTTTCATTCAAAGGAACAACAGGTGCGCAAAATGAACAACAATTGTTCCATTCAAAGGAATAATAGGCGCACAAAAGGAACAACAATTGTTCCATCTTTAACCATCTGAATAAGTAATTTTTAGAAACCTGGCAATGTATTTTGCTTGAATTCAAGGTTGATTCCTCTTCACCTAAATTCATTTATGAGTTGGTTTATTTCAAAATTAAGTAATGGATGGTTTGTTAATGTTATGAATTTCATTATAGTTGCCCAATTGCTGTTGTTAAATCATGACACATTCATTTCTCTGCGAAAGACAAGGTATGGGTAACGAGATGAACTGGGAGTTTGGAACAGAAAAAGTGTGCTAATTGAGTTCATTACAATTATCCTCCCTAGTTTTGACTTTCTCAAATGACTGCCGAAAATAATAAAATAAATAAATAAAATCTACAGAAAACAAAATTATATACAATATGTACAGTGTCAACAGAATTCAACATTTATGGAGTTGGGGTGTCTGGATTACCTTCCCAGCCATCCAAAATTTGAATGGTAGGGTCATTACTTACCTCTTGGTAGAAAGATTCTTTTGAGGGCTACTGATGATAGAGTCATAGCCGGTGTCCATTGACCTGAAATGGAGATCTGGACTCGTCGATGGTGCTTAACGTGACTGTGCCATTATCATGGACTTCACCAATTTCGTATGGTCCTAGCCACCGTGTCTGTAATTTTCTCGGAAAATCCTGAAATCTGGAATCATAGAGGAGCGCCCAGTCACCTTTTTTAAATATATATATTTTTATATGCTTATCGTGCCAGGTCGTTCTCTGTTGCTGAATAACAGTTGTGCGCTCTACAACAGACATGCGTGCTTCATCCAATTCGTTGAGTTGCTGAAGGTGCTTTTTATGTGCTTTTGTAAGATCCAGTCCAATTTCCTGGGCCATCCTTAGAATCTTGATTTCAAACTCGATTGGGAAGATGGGTTCTTTGCCATAGACTAAATGATAAGGAGAGTAGCCAGTGGTATTATGCCATGTTGTGCGGTAAGCCCATAAGGAATTTAGGAGCTCAGAAGCCCAATTCTGTCTATTTGTTGAGACATTCTTTGTCAGGATTGCCTCCAGGACTTTATTGGTTCTTTCGACTTGCCCATTTGCTTGTGGATGGTACAGAGAAGTAATTCTATGTTTGATATGATAATTATCAAGGGTGGTGGTGATTCTATGAGCTGTAAATTATGGCCCCCCATCAGTAATTACCTCTCTTGGTAGTCCATAGTGTACGAATAATTTGAAAAGAAACTTGATGACTACCTCTTCTGTTGCATTTGGTAAGGCTTCTGCCTCTACCCATTTAGTCATGTAGTCAGTTGCGACTAGAATATAGGCCTTCTAATTTGATTTTGGATTGAAGGGGCCAACGAAGTCTAGTGCCCATCTCTCAAATGGTTCCGCAACTACTTGTTCTTTCAAAGACATTTCATCAGCCTAACCTGGTTTTCCCATCTGTTGACAACTATTGCAAGTCTGGACGTATTTCTTTGCGTCTCTGAATATTGAGGGCCAATAATAGCCCATCTGCAGAATTTTGTGTTTAGTCCTGCGATATACAAAATGCCCACCATAGGGCTCATCATGTCCAACTTTTAATATGTCGTAGATTTCGTCATCTCGTATGCATCTGTGGATCTGGAGATCAGCTCCTGTATGGAAGAGATATTTGTTGATCTAGGCGAATCGTGCACTATGCTGGACGATCAATTTTCTTTCCTTCGATGAAATATGTGCCAGTAATCTTCCCACTGCTAGGTAATTTGCCACATCAGCCTACCAAGGTGGCTTTGTAGTAACGACAAATAGATGCTCATCTGGAAATCGATCTTCGACTGTTAAGGAGTCATCTCTTTTGGGTATGCGGGATAGAAAGTCTACGACAAGGTTTTCTCTCTCGGGTCGATCTTTGATGGTGATATCAAATTCCTGCAATAGTAACAACCATCAAGTGACCTATCCATTAGTAATTCGTTTATTAGCCAAATATCTGATAGCAGAATGATCAGTATACAAAATGACCAGATAGCCTGTTATATAATGACAAAATTTATTGATGGCATGTATAACAACTAAAAACTCTTTCTCTGTTACTGTATAATTAAGTTCAGCTGGATTAAGATTCTTGCTAATAAAATAAGTGGCGTAGGGTTTCTTGTCCTCCTCCTGTCCGAGGACAACACCTATGGCAATATCTGATGCATCGGTGGAGATGTGAAATGGTATTTTCCAATTTGGCCCCCTCAACACTGGTGCTGTCGATATCAACTTTTTGAGTCATACAAATGCCACATCACACTTGTCAGACCACTGAAATTCTACATTACCAGTCAAAGCATGTAAAGGTGCAGCGATTCTTGCAAAATTTTCCATAAATCTACGATAGTATCCTAAAGCGCCAAGGAAACTACATACCTCAGTTTGTGTGTGTGGTGTAGGTAGATTAAGGATTACCTCTATTTTTTTTGGGTCTACCCTAATTCCATCTGCAGAAATATAATGCCCTAGTACCACACCTTTTGTCATCATCATGTGACACTTTTCATGGCTTAAACATAAACTGGTCGCAATGCATCGCTCTAGTATTTTCTCCAGGTTATTCAGTGCTTGATCGAAGTTGTCGCCATAAGGAGTGAAATCATCCATATAGACTTCAAGTCCTTCACTGATCAGATCGCTGAATATGCTCAGAATGGCCCTTTGAAAAGTGGCTGGAGTGTTACAAAGTCCAAAGGGTAATACTTTGTATGCAAAAGTGCCCCAGGGGCATGTGAATGTATTTTTATCTTGATCTTCTAGGGCAATCTGAATCTGATTGTACCCACTAAAACCATCTAGGAAAGAAAAGAATTTATTTCCTGCCAAATTATCCAGGACCTGGTCAATAAAAGGTAAAGGGAAGTGGTCTTTTTGAGTGGCTTTGTTAAGTTCCCTGTAGTCAACACAGATGCACCATTTCCCATTTTTCTTTGGGACAATCACTAATGGGGAAACCCACCGACTATCTGAGATGGGATATATAAAATCTACGTCCAACAGCTTTTGTAATTCTTCTTTAACAATATCCCTGAGGTGAGGATTTAATCTTCTCTATGGCTGTTAGATAGGCCAGTCATCTTTTTCAACATAAATGTGGTGTGTGTAGAGTTGCGGATCAATACCTTTCATATCAGAATATTCCCATGCAAAAGCTTGCTGGTATTTGGATAGGACTTGAATTAGCTTTTGCTATTGTTGTTCATCTAAATTGGCATTGATGTTTAGAGGCCTCCCAGGTGCAATCTCAACGGGTTTGCTGTTATGAACGACTGTAGTTGGAATTTGTTGTTCCATTAAATCTTCCAGCAGGTATCCCTGTGCTTCAAAGTCTAGAACAACTTAGAGCATCTAGCAGGTCGGGTTGCTCATGGTGGCCAGATTATTGATAAACCCACTGATTACGTCATCCTCTAGTTGGTTTTTAAGTTTGAGGGCTTCTTCCTGTGTAAGAGGGGCTTGTACATCCCTCTCTGGGTATCGCGGTGGTGGAAATTGTGGATATACGAAAGTTGGACTTGGTTTAGCAGGAGGATATAAAATGAGGTTCTTCGTGATACCCCCTCTAGTGATTGTCATATTACCTGTTCGACATCCTATGTACGCATTTGTTGTTGTAAGCCATGGCATGCCCAGTATCAATGGATGCCTTTCAAGTCCACTTCTTGGGTTGACGATGAGGAAGTCCGTCGGATATTCCCAAGAGTTGACGGAGATGGCTATATCATGTAATGTGCCAACTGGTCGAACTATCGATTGATCTGCCAATTGCAACATTATTGTTGTGGGTTTGAAGGAGTTAAAACCTAGGGTATTTTAGGTTTCCATAGTCAGGATGTTGATGGCTTCTCCCAATTCAACTAGTGTATTGGGAAAAAAATAGCCCTGGATCTGAACTGTCACTATGGGATTCCCCGGATCTGCATATTTAACTGGTTCGTGTCTACCTGAAATTAGATCAGACAAGGTTCCTACCACGTGGACTGTTGATGATGGATTTTTAATTTTTCTGATGGGCTTTCTCCCACATAGCTCCTTGATCGTTTTTTCATAGATTGGGATGTCCTGAAGAGCTTGTAGGAGTGGAATCTTGATATATAAATTCTTGAGTTCCCCTACAATGTCTAAGTTGGGATATATGGTCGGTTTTTCTATCATCAATCTTTCAGGGAACAGAGGGAAGGGGGTTGCATCCTTATCAGGATCTTGTGATTCGACTTTGTTTCCCCCCTGCTCGATTTCTTTTGTTATTACTGTAAATTCTAACCTTGTACAATATCTACTGCAAACTGATATTCAGAAAAGAACAGAAAAGATACAATGGCAAACACAAACATTACACAGAGATTTTTCACTTGGAAACCCAAACCGGGAAAACCAACATATATTATATTCATACATTGTTTTACATTGTTTACAATACAATATACATATAGGAGATAGCGGCATCCAAAACCCTAACCCAATGACCTGGATTAGTCCAAAACCCTAATTCCTTAACCGGAAATAGAAAACCATCGGCAAAAAACCATGTGCCGAAAAACCACCTAATATCATGTGGTCCCGGAAATATGTCGTCCTGGAAATATGTCGGCCCGACGGAAATATGTCGGCCCGAAAAAAAAAAATTCGGGGGCGCTGCCCCCGACCCCTGTTAGGATATTTAGACACTTAGGAGTTAGTTAAGATCTACTTGGTCTAATATGTCATTAGGTAAAAGTGTGTTTCTTTAGTATGCATTAGTATGCATTTGTAGTTAGGCAATCCGACGGTCACGATATGTTCCCGACCTAGAGTGATCCGACGGTTCATACTCTCCTCGATCTTAACGGCCATTGATCCGTGGATTAACACCCAATTGGTCCATGACCTCTATTTAAAGAGCATGGAGGGTCATTTGCCGATGATCGATTGTGAGAAACTCTCTTGTAAAATATCTCTGTAATCTTTTTCTTTGCATTAATAAACTGCTCCAAGTGGCCGCGTTGGCTGGGGCCATGGATGTTTCCCCGTAGGGGTTTTACCACGTGAAAACATCGGTGTGTTGATCTTTGATTTGGTTATGTGAGTGGTTACTGAAGGTGTTCGTCCTCTGTTGGAATACCTGTGTTGTCGAACAAACCCCCGCGCGGGGGGCTCCGCCCCCCTGCACCCCCCTCTAACCCCCTTGCGCGCCTGGCGCAAGCGCTCAGACACTACTACTCGTGCAAAGAATATAACACATACCCAACAATTACCACAGTCGAAGGTGTTATCGTTGGTTTTTTTCACTCTCCTACTCTTGAAAAACAATATTTTCTTCAGGAGAGATTATTCGTCCCGACCTAAATCGTAGTTCGCTACACCCTACCGAGCTGATCTCTCCTTCTCCATTCTCCATAATCTGGACAAGCTGAGCCGGTCTATTATTTGGATTTGGGTGAGGTTGGGCTTGTAGTTGGGGGCGCAATTGGGATTATGGATTTTAGGACAATTGGAGTGGTGCTTGTAACGTAGGCTGAGTTTGAGGGGCCATCCCCATGGGTTGGTTGTTTATCCCCACGGGGCGCTGCCAATTCTGATTCCAATTTGGGTTTTGGGCAGTCATGTTGGGTCACTATGAAGGTTAGATGTTGTTATTTGAGTTTTTCCAGGATGAGGTGGGATATTGTGAGTTAGGCCAAGTGGAAGTTGCAGTTGGCTGATTCTGCCAAGCAGGATTTGCAGTGGGCTAGTTTTGCCAAGTGGGATTTGCAGGTGGGTATTGTTGGGGCTGCCAGTTTTGATTAGTAAATGACTGACCCTGCCATGTGCTACCAGGAGCTTGCTGTTAATTATACTGTCCAGAGAAGAAAGAGGAAGGGTCCTGCAATGTATTTGGAGGCCGATTCTTCCATTGACGACGCAGAGCCATCAGATATAATGGCTCTGTTTCTTCTTTTGCTTCTCTAAAGACAACTTTTAGTCCAGGAAGCGATGGGTATTGTTCTGTGTTGTGATCCTTGGCACAGATAGCACAAACCCGGACCGTGTCCAAAGGGCAATCCCTTGGACCATGTTTTCTTCTGCACCTGTGGCAAAATATGGCCAACATTTGTTTGCTTCTGTTTTTTTTCTGTTTGGCCTACAACACATCCAATTGTATAGTCAGAGTGCTTAGAATATATGTTTTAAAGTTTTCTAAGAGATTACCAACTTCATCTCGAGTAACACCCCCGCTGGTAATATTGCTATTTCTAGTGAGGGGGGTACGCATCCCTAATCTGGTCCGTGAACTTCCTCTTGAGAACCTGATGCATAGTAGGACGATGTCATCATAAGTTTTTTGATAAATGTCACCCTTCCCCATTAAATTCAACATTTCTACCCATTCATCTTTCATACCTTTAATCAGAGTTGCCTTAAGTACTTCACCTGGTAACGTTCCATAGGATGATCTTTGTAAATTATATTGAAATCTCTCGACATATTTTTCTAATGATTCATTTTCTTTTGTAGTCATTTGAAAGATTTCATCTTTTAAGTCTATGGTTCTACAATAATCCTGATATTTTGTCAAGAAGGCTTGTTTCATCTCATCCCATGAGTTTATAGTTCCTCCCACTAATCCCATGAACCAACGTAGAGCTGCTCCGTTCAAAGTGGAGGGGAACAATTTTAATTTTTGGGGTTCAGAGGTGTGATCATACACTCTACATAGGACATCAAATTCAAATAAGAATGCGTCCAGGTCTTCTGAGATTAATCCATGAAAGGTTGGCAGGTTTTGTAGGGGAATTGCCTTCATGGGGGCATCGGCGATTGGATCAACTATCGGATATTCCAAAGTGAAAGTCTGGGTACGTTGTGGATTTGGTTGTGCAATTTGATAAAAAATATGCCAGAAATATTTAGGGATTTCTTGATCTGGATATTTTATTTGAATTGATTGGTTATTTGATCTTCTAGGGGATTTGATTGCACTCCCTCTATCTGGGATTTCGGGTATGCCTTCTTCTTTCACAAGAGATTCAAGTTCGGGTGGTGGGTCTGTCTTAGCTATCCCACTAGTTTCTCTTTCTCCTTCCTCCAGATTACAAGAGTTTCCCTCTCCTAAAGGGTTGAGGGGTGGAAGATCTGTGCTTTGAAAGATTTTCTCAGTCCCTTCAGTTTTGCTATGAATCTCGACGTGGGCTGCAGTTGGTGAAACTGCCACTTGAGGGATTCAGGTAGATCCTTTTCTAGGTCGAACCGAAGCTTGAGATTTTTCTTTTTGGATGATGTTGTCTATGCAAGTGCTTCTTCCAGGGAGCACCGAGCCCTGGGATTTGGTAATTTTTGGTGGGGGTTTTGTTTTTTCAAGATCTTTCTTCTTAGTCATACACACTTCACACAATATAAAGGAAAAAAAAAAAAAAAAAAAAAAACACCTATGCAACCTCTTAATGCGTCAGTTGGAGGTAGGTGCTGGTATAAGCATCTTACTTATTGCCTGCATAGGTTCTTACCTTCCGTCTTCAATATCTTGTCCTCCAGAGGCACAATCTATGATACCTTTGACATTCTTCCCCAGCAACGACGCCAAAATGTTGGGCTTTAAAGATTTCTAAAAACAACCTTATTTTAACATTAATTTATCAACCCGAGGATTCGTCTTTTATCTCAAAGAATATTGACAAAGTCTATGCAGATAGCTCGTAGAGGCTAAAATCGTGTAGTGAAAGAAAATCTAAGTTTATCAACAATCAAGTTCCTCAAACATTCATTAGAGATTCTAGGAATTGAAATCTATCATTGTGCAATGGAAAGGAACTAATTAATCTATTGAATTCATTTTAAGAGCAGTAATTGAATCTAGATAAAGAATTGCAGAAATGACTATTATTATGAATCAAATTGTTGGAAAGAAAAAGGCGAATTACTCTATCTATGGAAAGAAACAGAGACTGTAATCTAGTCGAAAAGAGACAACAATCGTATTTCTATTGAAAGGAACAACAACTATATTCTAATGGAAGGGAACAACAAATGTAAACTAAGTAAAAGGAACAACAAATGTAAACTAAATGAAAGGAACAACAAATGTAAACTAAGTGAAAGGAACAACATATGTGAACTTATGAGGAACTGTCACGCATCAAATCTCAGTAATAGGAATTGGAACAACAATCATCTAATGCTTCAGGGAATATCTATTTCTTGCAATTGACACGAAATCATCAACACACTTATGCATTCATTTAACTACTTGTAAAAGAAAATCGAATCACAAAACAGAATTTGAACTGATACAATTACAGTTCGAACAACAGTTCCTTCAGACTGGGCCCTTGGTCCTTAGAAGCACTGTTATTTGAAATTCAGTATATAGAAATGGTAAAACTGCTCAAAGGCTTCTATTGATTTCATAGCTGGTACAACATTTTACAAAAACTGCTAACGCACAACAATTCTAAGTTATGAGTTCTTGGGTGCAATTCTTCTAATCTTTTCAAGATCTATTTACCCCTTATATATTACAATAATCTGGGTAAATTAAGCTATCCTGAGGATTGAAAGATCCTCAGGATTGCTTTACTATTACAATATAAGTAACTCGATCATCTTCAAAACTGCCTTGCGCCATAAAGTCTTCAACCTCCAATAGCTTGCGCATCTCCAAGATTTCCTTTGCTATCTTGGGTTTGACAATATTTAACCAATCCTGTAATAAAACCATACAATTCCAATCATATTTAGGATCTATGTAATCTAATATTCAACAACAACGCTAAAGAGTGTATTATTCATTTTCTATTCTATTTTCTCCTAAATAACCGAAAAGTCAATCAAGATGATATCATGAAATGTGGGAAAAAGGAAGATATTTATACCTTTTTCATAACCTAACAGTCGTCACATTTAGTTTGGAACCCAACACAAAAAAAAACCTTCCTTTTTTCATGGAAAATTTCTTTTAACCTTTTCAACTACTATCGAATCAATTTCTGTGGATGTTGATGAGTTGGAATTGTATTTCACTTCAAAGAAACCTTGATCTAAGTGTTAGCCTGCACCCTGCCTCTTGTTCACAATTCTTGAACTGACTTGGTCTGGTTGTGCACCACTCATACGATACTTGATCTTCTGTCATTTTCGAGTTAATTCAATTCGTTATCTTGGCACCTTGTCAACTTGCCTAGCTATGGGTTTAGTCTGCTTTTTTCTTTTCATGTTGTTAATAGTTCCTTTAACCAGTGTAAATTTAATGATTCTTTAATTATTGTGTTTTTTAATCATTAAATGGAATACATATTGCGATTGACGCATTCAATATTAAATAAGAGTTACACAAGTTGCACAACCTTGGGTAGTTAGACATGGTGTTTTATATTGTAATCATGTTATGTCCGTAGTTAGAATATCAATTACACACTAGAATTTAGGTAGTTCTTAGTAATTTGAATTGTTTCTATTGGTAATTACATTAATGAAATTACATTGGCAACCTTGCATTTCTTGCATAAGATTTGGATCATTTATGTTATAATATTAATGATGTCACTCTTGTAATCTTTACTTGTTTAGGTTCTATTTTCAATGAGGTTAATTCATTATGGGATTTAGATACTATTTTGTTCCTTAGAATAGTCACCAATCCCGAGACCTTAAATGGTCAAAATAAATCGGATGAATCCTAGACTTGACCATTGATTATGTGTCTTGGAGATCCTAACCTTGCAGGATAGGTTGTGTGGGTAGACATTCTTTGTTATCTTTATGTGATATGGTTGATCTCGAAATTATTGATGTGGTATTTGGGTTTCTGTTGTGTAGTGATGAAATGAGATTTGAATGTGTAATTATTATGTATGTCATTATTGCATATCACTTGTCCTAACAATTGTTTAAAAAAAATTATTTCTCTATTGTACTCAAATAATTGATGTTAAAACAAAAGGGGACGTTACATATGGTATCAGAGCGGGTTCAACCCTGCGACATTGGACTGTTACTCCTTCCACTGTGTTAACTAAATGATTAAAACTATATTGCTAATTAAATTTTGAAAATTTGTCCATGTAGGTAATCATGGTTAGAGGACGTAGAGGAAGTAGACAACGTGGTGGTGGAGGAAGAGGCGTGACACCTATGATAGTATCCATGCCAAAAGGGTCTAACCTCGAGGAAGATGAGAAAACTACTGAGCAAGAGCAAGTTGTTGTGGGATATGTGGTAGGTATGATGAGATCCTTCCAGAGGATGTCAGAGGCATTGATTAACCGCCTAGATTGAGATGAGGGCAAAGTGTCTATACCAAATGAGGATTCACAACGCGCTCTAGCTGGTAGTAGTAGTATGCAAAGAGAACTCGAGAAGGTGAAGTTTCCCGAGTTCATGGGTGCCATGGTTGGCTCAGTCATTGAGGCATGGTTGGAGAATATGGCGATGTGCTTCGCACTTCGTGATTACACCTCCAACATGAAAGTCCACAGGGTGGTCTTTCAGTTGAAGGGGAGTGCTCTTCTATGGTGGAAGTCGCTCCTACCTCAACTAAACATGGTCGCAAAGATGTGTCATGGGAGTTATTCAAGGAATGGTTCCAGGAGAGGTACTTGTCCGAGGAATTCATTGAGCACCAACTTAATGAGTTCAATGCCTTAAGACAGGGTGGTCATACGGTGCCTGAGTATGAGGCTAGATTCATGGAGCTACTTAGGTATGCTCCACATCTAAACATAGAGAATTGAAAGGTCAAAAAGTTTGTGTTTAGCCTTAAATTCAACATTCATGTGAAGGTGAGGATTCTAATGCCTTAGACGTTGCACGATGTAGTTCAGAAGGCCCTCATAGAGGAGGAAGAGATGAACAACGAGGGTCAGGGTAGGAATCCTTCTAGATAGACTGGAAACATGTCATTAGGAGCACAAAAACATAAGACACAAGCCAGACTGACTTCAACGCATCGAGATATGCCCAGAGGACTTATGTTGATGACACCATGATGAAAAATTCCTTAGCAGAGGATTCCTTACAAAGGACCACAATAGAAACAACAACGTCATCTGCAGCAGAAACAACAATTTAGGGTTGTTCAATAGAACAGACTAGGATCACAGACTGTTAGGCCAACATCCTCTACTTTAGGGACAAAGAGTACTAGACCGAAGACTGGATGTTACACATGTGGAGAGCCACATTACCAAGAGATTGTCTTATTGAGAAGGCTAGAGCAACCAGATCATCAAGACCCACTACATTTGGATATTTGGGCAAGGCCCACAAGATATATGTAGAGGTGAACAACCGCCAGGCCGAGCACCAATGCATTGTGCTCGAGACATCATGTACAATCGTTGACCACAATTTTAGTATATTGATAGATCTAGGTGCTACAGAGAGCTTTATCTCTAGTGCAATTCTAAAGAGAATTAAGGTAAATGTTTTCGAGCAAGATGAGTTCAGGTACGTAGAAATGGCATCGGGTGCCAAACAAAAAGTTGGAGGAAAGGTTACAGACTGTAGCATTAACTTGGGAGAATTTGTAACGAAGGTATATCTTTATGTCATGATATTCTGATCTTCTGACATAGTGATTGGTATTGATTGGTTGGAATTGCATGATGTGATACTTAACTGTAAGACAAATTGGTTAAGTTTGACAGATGATTTGGGACAAAGTAGAGTGATTGTAAGACAAAACCAGGGGGTGTCCTTGAGATTTTTTTCTTCCCTACAACTACAGAAGAGCATGCACAAAGGATGAAAACTATATGAAATCTTAGCGCTAAATGAAAAGGGTGAGGCAAAAGGATTAGAAAACCTTCTTGTAGTACAAGAGTTTTCTGACATGTTTCCAGAAGAGTTACCAGGTTTACCGCTTGAAAGAGAGTTGGAGTTTACAATAGACTTGAAACCTGGAACTGAACCTATAGCGAGAACGTCTTACCGGATGTCAACACTTGAATTGCGGGAGTTGAAAATGAAATTGAAGGAATTGTTGGACTTGGGACTTATATGTCCAAGAATGTCTCCTTAGGGTGCGCCAATTATTTTCATGAGAAATAAGGATGGTTCATGGATACTTTGTATTGATTATTGTCAATTGAACAAAGTGATGATCAAGAACCAGTATCCGTTGCCAAGAATAGATGATTTGTTTGATCAGATGAAAGGAGAGACGATGTTTTCAAAGATTGACTTGAGATCGAGATATCACCAATTGCGGATTAAAGAAGAAGATATCCCTAAGACTGCATTTAAGACGAGGTTCAGACACTATGAGTTTACAATTTTACCGTTCAGATTAATGAATGCCCCTAGTGTATTAATGAGTTTGGTGAATGGGGTGTTCCATGAATACTTGGATAAGTTTGTTCAAGTATTTATCAATGACATACTGATTTGTTCTCAGACAAAAGAATAGCATGACGAACACTTGAGATTGGTTCTACAGTGTCTAAGAGAAAACAAATTGTATGGGAAACTATCGAATTTTTTTTTTACCAATCGAAGATTCATTACTTGGGACATATCATATCTAGTGAAGGTATCGTTGTGGATCCAATGAAAGTATAGGCTAATATGGAATGGCCAGCACCGACAAACGTACAAGAAGTATGAAACTTTATGGGTTTAGTAGGATATTACCAATGATTCGTCGAAGGTTTTTCAAAGATAACAAATCCAATCATTGAATTGCAGAAGAAGAACAAGAAGTTCGTATGAATTGAGAAATGCGTGGAAGCATTTCAAATGCTCAAAGAGTTGTTAATGACAACATCAATACTAAAAGTTCCCGACATGGACAAGGAATTCTTGGTATGCATAGACGCATCCAAGGAAGGTTTAGGCGAAGTTTTGATGCAATATGGTCGAGTGATAGCTTACATTTCAAGGAAATTGAGAAGGCATGAAGAGAACTACGCAACGCATGACTTGGAATTATTAGCAATTGTATATGCCTTGAAAGTTTGGAGACATTATTTGATTGGATGAAAATTCGAATTAAATATAGATCATTGTGGATTGCAGCATATATTT
>ML804945.1:190351-219429 GCA_009831015.1 Picea engelmannii | reverse complement strand
TCTAGGAGTCACAAAGATGAAGGCAAACCTTAAGCCTTTATTCTTCTAGAAGGGAATGAAAGCAGACATAGTTAGTTACATGGTGAGATGTCTAGAATGTCAGCAAGTGAAGGTTGAACATAGACATCCAACAAGATTGTTACAGCCACACATTATTTCGAAATCGAAATGGGAGGTCATTTCTATGGACTTTATCATTGGATTGCCACTGATGACAAGGAGACATAATTTTATTTTCGTGGTAGTGGACACTCTGAATAAGAGTGCACACATTATCCCAGTACGTACGACATATCTGGTGCGAGACATAGAAATATTATTTGTCAGTGAGATTGTGAGATTACATGGAGTACCAAGAAGGATCATATCCGATGAAGGATCGGTGTTTACATGACTATTTTGAACCAATTTCCAAGAGGCCTTGGGAACGCAACTGAATTTCAGTACAACGTATCACGAGACAGATGAACAAATAGAGAGAACGAACCAGATTTTGGAGGATATGTTATGTAGTTATGTAATGGAACAACAAAAATGTTGGGAAGATTTCTTGCCGCTAGTAGAGTTTGCATACAACAACAACTATCAGAGTACCATTAAGATGACATCGTTTGAGTTTCTTTATAGGCGCCCGTGTCAGACATCGTTGAGTTGGGATCAACTTGAGGATAGGCTCCTGGTAGGACCCAAAGTGATTCAAGAAAGGGAAGAACAAATGCAATCAACAAGACAGAGGATTAACGAAGTGCAAGATCGACATAAGAGTTATGCCAATGCACATCGCGTTGACCATAGTTATGAAGTTGGCAACATATTTTTCTTGTGGGTAAAACCACACAAGATTTCGATCAAGTTTGGAAAGGCTGCTAAACTCTCTCTTAGGTTTGTGGGACCTTTTGAAGTTGTGTAAAAGACAGGACTCGTGGCTTATCAACTAGCCTTGCTTGATTCTTTGAGGTGTATGCACGATGTATTTCATGTATATCTTTTACAACATTATATTAGTGATCCGTCACATGTTATTGACATGAGTTCTTGCAATTGTTGGATGAGGGTGCTCTCATGGTGGATCCAATCCACATTATGGACCATCGCATTCAATAACTATGACGTCGAATATTCGATCAGGTTAAGGTCCAGTGGGACAATTATAGTCCACACTCGACTACTTGGGAGGACGCATATGAGATACGTCAACGATTTCCTTACTTGTTTGATAGATTAGACATATAGAACTATGTCAGATACAATTGTTTTCTTGAATTTATATACTATACAAACTTCAAGACAAAGTTTAAAACAAGAGGGGGTGTATGTAACATCGCGCTCTACTGAGCACACTTTTATTGACTTATTCTTTGAGGACACTTGTGTGCAAGTGATCCGGTTATGGTACATTGTGATTTCGTTTAATTTATGGATTATACATGATGATGATGATGATGATGATGATGTGTTGTGACTTATTATTATTTGATGTATATATATTGGCATATGTTATTGACGAGTTTTCCTGAGTATGCAGGACACATGACAGGTTATGGATGTTGATGGTATCAATGGACTTCCTTGGACTCCAGATTGAGTACATTTCATTTATGCACTTGTGACCTATGATTTATTACAATATGATTTATGTATATGGATTATTGACACAGGTTTTATCACTGGATAAAGGCTTGACGATGCTTGCTAATCCGACTCACATAAGGAGTAGAGGGGAAATGAACAGAAACCAAACATTGAGGGAGAGGTGTGGCAACGTCCCTGTCACAACATACTAGCACTCTCGCCCTAGCTCGAATGGTAGGTTCATGATTACCTAGTTCGAGAGGTCCACGATGTCGTGAGGATGGACTGAGACAGTCACTCACGAAGACTCTAAAGGGCGTGCAATAAGGCAGATTCCTTATTCCTTAGAAGCCCTTAGTCTCTCACAAGGTCGATCGAGTGGAGTGTTGACTCCAAGGGTCGGACAAGCTTCCAAAACCAGTCAAAGGTGAGTGGCACCCTTGGACCACAAAGCTGCGTCTTGAAGGGCACGTTGGATAATTAAAAACTTGAGTCAATAAATATAGGTGGCCTAGAAAACATTGAATTTATTAGACCTTGTCGGATTTAAAATAATTAATTAAACATTGAATGTATTAATTATAAAACCCAATAAAAGTATAAGCCTAATTCTAAGACTAAGCCTAAGTATAAGTTTATCTAGGAGACTAAATTAAAATATTAAAAAAATTAAAAAAATTGAGATAAATCAATTTAAGGAAAAAGTGATAAAAATCTAAAGATTGGATAGAATGCACATGTTTGCATGAAAATAATAAAAGTGATTTTTAAAATAGAAAGAAATAAAATATGARAGAATAGGTGTACACATAGAATGGTATCTAGACTCAAGCTACCAYTAGTCTAACTAGAAGAAGACTCTTAATYCAACTCTAACTGAGATGTAGTTAGGAGACACTCATTAAATGAGAATCTGGGGAACAAAGGGACACCTAAGAGAGAAAATATGACCACATTGGGGAATGTAAGGGGAATTGACTTTTTAAATAAAATAAAATTTGTAATTACTTGTGCAACTTGGRGAGAGTGTGACAAGTGYGTGGATRGATAATCCTAATTAAATTAATTAATAAGTTAATTAATTGTGCATGTGGATATGTGTCAATGAGAAAATTTCTATAAAACAAATGGTGTAGAAGGGAAATGGAGCTCACTATTTCTTGGTAAGGTTATGMTGCCAAAATTGTTTTGGACTGTGTTTTACTTGTGAGAGTTGGGATACCAAGTTTGAAGAAAGAGTGGAAGCTCTTCCTTGCGAGGAAAACTCGGAGCTACTGTTTTTGGTTTCTTGTGTGTGGCCCCTTTCCAGATTGAGGGATAAGGGGAAAGAAGAGTATGCCTAACATTGGCTGGGAGGTATCGATGAAGTCAATGGATTAGCATGCGAAAAGAAGGAACGTTGCGCAAGTCTACATGTTGAGAATCATCCTCCATCATCAAAATTCTTAGGTCACAATATTTTATTTGGTTATGGAATTAAATCTTCTTGTATATGATTTATTTTCAATTGTTATTCAAAATTGATTTCCATGTACCTAATTAAGCCTAGAGCGCTTGTAATTAGTCTGCACTACCATCATTCTGCAATTTGAATGTTGATTAATGGCTCTCAAATGGTATATAATTCTAATGTTATGCTCCAATTGAATGACAGATTGTTTTTAAAAAGAAAAATTTTCACTGTGTATATTACTCAAAGTTATTATACTAGCACTTAAAAATGCTAGAAAGTTAACGAAAAATTTTAAAAATACTAGAAAGTTATGAATATAAGATCTGGTTCATTGATTTGGAAGAACAACTAAAAATATACTAACATCTTCAATTAATAACCATACCATTAAAATTTATGGTTAAAAGATTATTAAATATGCCAACCCTAACCTAAAATTATTAAAAATATATATATACACAATCAAAAAATAACACATGATNAAAAAAAAAAAAAAAAAAAAACTCAATATCCAAAATCCAAAAATAAAACATAAAAACCCTCACAAAAAATTATTAAAAATTATTAAAAAGATATATACAAAATAAAAAATTAAAACGTAAAAACCCTCACCCAAAAAACACCTCAATATACAAAATCCAAAAATAAAACATAAAAACCCTCACCCAAAATTATTAAAAATATATATTAAAAATAAAAAAATAAAAACACATAAAAACCCTCACCCAAAAAAAACTTCAATATTCAAAATCCAAAAATAAAACATGTACCTCATTTTCGCTCTCCCACAATGTTTCCAATTGGCATGAGCCCCACACTGAAGAACGTGCACTTGGCACCCATCTTTAAGCAGTTCTAAAACTGTTAAATTTTTTATAGGAATCCAGGAAGGCAGCAAGGGGTAGGGATAGTCATTCCAGCAAAGCCATAGAAGATCTGAGTGTGTCAGCACATTGGATATGTTTTTCAAACAATCACCGTTAGACCTCAACAGTTGCAACCTGCTCATATCAACAAAACACCTCCTACTGTGCACAGTTTCTGCGAACGATTCGCCAAATTGTCGTTGAAGCATAGTAATTCCGCACACCTAAATTGTTAACCGAAACAGTTAGAAGAAAAGATTGCCATCCTTGCAAAGTTTAAGAAATCACAACGTGAAATTCCATTTCTCTGATCTTAAATTTCAGAAAACAACAAAATGTTAAGCTTAAATTTCAGAACACAACAAAATGTTGAGCTTCAAACACTTACAGATGATCAGTGGAACACAAATGGAGAAAGCTTGTCAGTTGGGCGCCAAAGACGAAGCCAAGGCTCTCTCTCCGCCAAAGCTCTGCCCAAGTCTTTGAGGTGATCATGCATTCTTATACAGTTTTCATTGTCTACCCAAACAAGACACTTGTTCTCCAAATTCTGAAGACCAATGGATCCTCTCCAGCCACATCCATCCCATATTCTTATGGCTTTGTCCCTGTCTTCTCCTACGAAGAAACAGGCAATGTCTAAAAATATCTCTTTGCCGTCTTCATCAAGACTGTCGTAGCTAATTTTAAGACTTGTTTGTATGTCGGTGGGAACTATGTTGGACATTTTGGGCAATTGGTCTTTCCAATACTCCATGTCAGGGCTTTCCCCATAAAGTAGCGCCCAATCACTTTGAGAGATAATGGCAATCCTTATCACACGTCCAAAAATTCTTTGACCACTTGTTCAAATCCCCAAACGGGACAAGCCTGGTGAAAGGCATGCAAGCAAAAATGCTCTTGAGAATATTCTTTATCGAGACCTGTCAGCTTGTAAATGGATGACTCTGTCATTCCAGAGCTTGTAAATACATTCTTATTGCGAGATGTAATTAAAATTAAGCTACCTGCATGGACGACGTCCTTGAGAGTCGAATATAACGCACGCAACTGCTCAAATTTGTCCTGTTCTGTGTTGGCTCATTTATGTATCAAATTCAGCGAAAGATGTAACGGTTTAACCAACATTTAAACGTCTAAAAAAAAGAAACATTATCCCTTGATGCAAAGACCTCGAACTTGCGAAAGAAGTACATTTATATTTATGGGTTCCACGTACTTACACTCCACTTTCTTGCAGATACTTGTGTAGAAGGCTCTTCAAATCGAAAGGCTTGATCTTTTGGTGGCTTTCTTGTTGGCTCTATCTTGTCAATCTTCTGCATGCAATCTTCACAACCTTCCTTATTCCCAATTAAAACCTCCAATCAGGTCCATAGTTCATTCAAAGTTGAGAGTGATTCGTCCTCTACATGATATTGTATTTCAGGATAAATAGACATGCAGATAAGTTCGAGAGCCATGTCTTGTGTGTTGAGAAAATCATTTTTCTCATCGACAGAATCAGACTCTACTTATGTTGACATGGTTATCTGCTACAAGCCTCTGCATCTTAGCTGATGTAGAATTTTTAGCTTGCACTCGAAGTATTTATGAGGCATGATAAGTATTGTCGGCGAATAATCCATATTTTCTTACTACATCTCCCTTGTAGACCTGCAAATAAGATACATGTGTGTCTTTCTCCTAGCAACCTATGGGCTCTAATATTATGTAGAATTGTGGTGAAACCTGCACATAGAATCTAGCTAACAACAATTCGTACAAAGATTGCAAATTGAGAGAAAAATAGAAGAGATGAGAGAAAACAATCAAGAATTGTATTCACTATATTCCACACTCAAAGAGTGAATAATTTACAATAGATGTAGGCTACATGAGTAACTAATGCACCATAGTAGTGATCTAGAGAGATCTAGACACTCACTGATAAACACTGGAGTGAACTGCCACCTAGTACTTGTTAATTGATCCATGCAATCATCAATTAACTGACTCACACATGTGGAAGAGAGAGAAAGGTATTAATGCATGAGATATGTTCCCTCCTTCTCTTAAGCATGAAAAAATAAAATATTGCATGAGAAAAAATCAACTGATGCATGCATGAGAGAAAATCAACTGATGCATGCATGAGTTACCTCCACTAGTTTAATTGAACTCTCCACTAGTCTAACTGAAGTCAAATTGAAGAGGGAATGTGCCCTAAGTTTTGGAAATATCCTAAAAAATAGGAGACCCTCTCGATGACTAGAAATCCCTAAAAAGGAGGAAAAATAATTACTAGGTGAGTGTGTAAGTGTACAATATCTCCAACAAATATGATTTATGTCATCACACAAATATCAAGTCTAGTAGCATCTAAATGGTATAAGGACATAATATTCTATCCGAGATCTAACCAATTTCCTCTTGGAATGTTGTCTAAAGAAAGAATAAATTTGAAGGTGAAAACTAATCAATGTATATTACTCTGAGGAGTTATTTTCCAAAGAAAATTTGATGGAATTCTATTAAGATGTTTAGATCATTTAAAGTTCAAGGAAATACTTCAAGAATTACATAATGGAGTTTGTGGTGGACATTTTTCGTAAATTGTAACTACTCATAGAATCATTCAGGCTGGTTATTATTGGCCGACTATATTCAAAGGCACTTACACAATGATTCAAAAATTCCTCCCATGACAAAAACATTTCAAGAAATATGAAGAGAGCAACAATGCCACTACAATCTATAATAGTGGCGGAACCATTTGCACAATGGGACCTAGATGTGATTGGCCCAATAAATCCAAAATCTAGTAAAGGACATGCTTATATTATCACTGCAACTGACTATTTTACTAAGTAGCAAGAAGCTATTTCTCTAAGGAACGTTGATTCAAAACAATTAATCATTTTCCTGAAAGAGAACATTTTATCTAGATTTGGTGTCCTAGAAAAATTCATAATAGACAATGGTTCAATCTTCATTGAGTCCAAGTTTACAATTTTTTGTGGATAATATGGCATCATCATGGGACAATCATCCAACTATTACCCACAAGGAAATGGTTTGGCTTAATCAACAAACAAAACATTAATTTAGATTCTTAAGAAGATAATTGCAGCAAACCATTAAAATTGGCATAAAAGGTTGATAGTTTCACTATGGGAAAGCCATCTCACTCCAAAATATAGCACTGAACATTCCCCATATACCTTGGTATATGGAAAAGAAGTGAGGTTACCATTACATTTGGAACTGAATGCCTTGGTCCTTGCAATAAACAATGAAGATACATAAGAATTGTTGCCTTTGCAGAAAAGATACCATGAACATTTGCAACTTGAATAACAAATAATACAAGCAATAATGAGCATAAGCAAAAGATAACAAGTGGTCAAAATACATTTTTAAAAAAGCACTACCGCAAGAGATTTTCAAAAAGACCAATTGTTTCTGTTGTGGAACAAAGCAAAGGAAATAACATTTTTTCATACAAAGTTTGAACCTGTCTGGATTGACCCATACCAGATTAAAAAGGTCATTCATTTCAATTCTTATTTGTTGAAGGACGTGAAAGGAACAATTCAAGCATTTCCTATGAATGGGAAATACCTTGAACATTTCTTCTATTAATCCCCAACTCTTTACTTGTACATATCCTTTTTCCATACTCATATGTATATTCTTTATCAAATTGTGTCTTCTTCCTTTTTCCTTTTTAACACTTTCTATTTTGACTCCATTTTTCACAATGGACAAGGCTTTCTAGATTCTCAGCAACCCACAAGGGGCCATTGTCCCGCAGTGGGAGTTGAATGTTGATCTACATTCGTTGATCAATGTTAGTGTATATAGAACCATCCTTAGTCTTTTATTTTCTTCTCATGTTTCTTCTATATTCTATACTTAACCTTTTTTCCCTTTTAAATGCGGGTTTGTGGATTGGTCTACCATCAAGTCCACAGGTCTGCAAACCCGCAAGTCTATACTTAGTTAATTCTCTTACCCGATGATCCCGACACTTAGACATTTTTTCTTTGTTGTGGAAGTCCCATTATGAGATACCAATCCATTCCTCACCCCACAAATCCCCGAGTCCCGCAACCCGCAACAGTCAAAAAGACCTCTCTAATTTTCACATCATTCATAACACACCTTTCATCTTTTTCATACTTAGTCGATTTATTGAATGCAATTGTGGGGCATGCCTTTAATTCCATTCACCTTTTCCCTAGACCCGCAGTCCTGCATCCCACATTTTTTCATTCTACAGAATGACTTACCCATTCCACAACCTACAAAATTGACCCTTTATACTTAGATTAATTCATCAATGCATAGGAGAGAGTCCCTCATATCTCTCTTTTCATTCCTCATACCCCACAATCTCGCATTCATCATAATACACTTTCCATTCCTCACTTTGCACCTCCATACTTAACCACTTTTCATATTTCTCGATACTGCATCACCATTCCCGATGACATTTACTTCTCATCACAACATCAACCGCCACTTGTGTGAATTTAATACCATTATTAAGTGGCCTAAACTTCATAAAATATTTGCAATAAATCCAAAATCAGACTGTGCAAACTGAAAACTTTGAAATAAGATCTACAAGAATTGATAATCAAGGAAATACGTGGTAAAAATAAATAAATAATTAAACGCCTAACTATCAAATATTATATTGATAGGAGTGCCACCTATTCATAAAAAATGAAATATGTGTAAATACATGTCAAATAAAATGAAAGAATTGTATTATGGTGACATTCTCAACACCCTTGGATGTGAAGACCACCAATTTCAATGGTCACAAGCATATAAGCGGTGCTTGTCTCTCTCACTTGCAAAGAAGAAATTGAACAAAGTATGGAGTTCAAGCATTGCATTGGTCAGATGCATACAAGAGATAGTGGATTTTAAGGAGATGGTACTCTGGTGTGTCAATAAGTTTAATACATATTAAAGAATCATTCCAATATAAGGAAAGCATTGATTTCTTTGTCCCCTTCAGTATTTAGGAGGATGTTGCAACTTCTGGACCCCACTATGTTATTCAAGAATTCAAAGGAGGATGAGTTTCTTAGAGAACATAAAGTAGGAACAGAGGTTCTCGAAAGTTATCTCACAACCTCGATAATTGACATCAATTCTTCTCAAGTCGAGGTATGCTCTCCGAAGTACCCATCTTAGATAGAATTTTAAGCAAGAAAACTGACATGTTCAATTCATAATCCTTGAAGACCATTAAAATCCAGAAGTGATAAATAAAGAAAAGGTTATATCTACCCTCATAGGTGATAAAAATCTTAATAACCCCTAACAGAAAATGCCATTTTACTTAATTTAAGATATGGACATACCTTTGTAATCGTATTGCATTCGAGAGAAACCATGATTTCAGACCAGGGAATCTCCTTCACCCTTTTGGTCTTAGATCAATATTCCCCTTTTAATGGAAATTTAGTCGCTCTGGCTATTAATTCTTCATCTATCTATAACTCCATATCCCCAATTTTAGTTTGATCACCATTAAAACTTCATGCGAAAGCTTTGGTGACTTGTGCATTGTAGCCATTGAACATGCATAAAAATTCTAACCAACCAACCTTCTGAAAAGTCGAAAAATAATCTTCTCAAGCTTCAATAAGCTCGACACCAGGTTGATCTCTGGAAATCATTCTCATATTAACAGTTTACCACAAAACAATTCAAAAATCCCTCATAAAAACTTAATAGACTCTCGCTTACAGATAAATGAAAACAGAGCTTCAATACTTGAGTAAAAATCTTATTTCGAGGAAGAAGCACCGTATATAGGATTTGACCTGAGGTAATAAATCACGAATACAGTGATACAACTCAACACTATACGTGGAGGAGAATGGGTGAACTTCGAGAAAGGAGGACTGTTCATATGCAGTTTGAAAGGACCCTGATTTAATTCCAATTAAGTGTATTAAACTTATGATGATTAGACCAAGCTCGACGTACCACAAAAAATATTAAACAATTGTTATGGATCATGGGTATCATTGTAATATGCAGTTATGGTAGGCTAAGTAGAATTTTGTAAATCATGATCAAACATTGTTGGAACATAGATTTATTGCTCAAGCGAAACATGTTAATAAAAATTAAAACCAACAATATAATCATAAATTGTAGCTTGCCAAATATTGTAGCTCATATAGAATTTCATTCAAGGTGTGTAAATGAGAAATAATAATCAAGGATATGTGAATTAGAAACATTTGAAAGCGAGAATATTAAATAAAAACCTTTATGAAATGAAAAAAATCTCAGCAAGAAAATGTCATTAATGATTGAATGAAAGTTCAAAGAACTTGGGTGTATGGCCAAAATTGATAAAACTGAAAACAATGTTTAAGTAAAACAAATAAAAAAAATAATAATTTCAAAATTGAAAAAGGAAGGGTCCCAAATTTATTTATAATATAGAATTTGTGAGGTTTTTTTCCTCTACAACACGGTGTAGAATATACTAAAACTTATAACTAGGAACCAGTAGATCTCGACAAGACCTTTCCAATGGTATAAGGAAAGTGTGAAACGAAGCTTGGAGTCAAAAGTTATGGTGAAAATACGATAGGAAGTTCCATGGTGTGTCAGCCCATAATGTGGATTCTAATTGGATGATATGTCAGCCGATAATGCATATTCTTGGTCAAAATGTCGACCAGGAAGAGAAAATTAGAGAGAAGAAAAAAGGTGAAATGTTTCTAAGTGTTCAATTAATCTAGATAAATTCGATAGTGTCAATTGAGAATATGGATTCCTTGCCGATAAAGGTTGTATTGGTGAGCTAAGTGGATTTCTAACTAGTGTATCGACGAATAAGTGAGGTCTTCAATGTTCTCAAATATGATAAAGTTGGGAGGGAAAGGAAAATAAATTGAACTTAATCATTTTTCAATTAAGAATTTTCATGTTTATATGAGTGAGGAAATTGCTCAAAGAGGGCCCACTTGTTGCCACCTATACTTCTCCTGAAGTTGAAGCTGCTTTGTACCGCAGTTAGTTGGTATCCTCTTATATTTGACTCATACCCGTCCTGATATTTCCTTTGTTGTTGATCTTGTTTCTCGGTATATGAAAACACCCCATGAAAGTCATTGGAAAGTTGATAAAAGGATACTTCGATATGTCTGGGGTACTGTTCATTTCAAGATACATTACATCTCGGGGGGACTCCTTTATTGGTTGGTTTCACTAATTTAGATTGGATCGATGACCTTAATGATGGAAATTCTACTGCAAGTTATGTTTTCAGCCTTGGTTCAGGACCTGTCACTTGGGCCTGGAAGAAACAACATGTTATTTCTCTTTCTTTGACAGAAGCAGAGTACCGAGCAACGATTAATGAAAGTCAAGAATCCTTCGGGCTTCGACGAATCCTTTCAGAGTTTGGATTCCAGCAGAAACATCCAATAATTCTCCGGTAAAAAAATTAGAGTGTCATCAATCTCACCAAATACCTAATTCAACATCAACACAACAAACAAATCGATTTATGCATGCACTTCATCTAAGATATCATTCATGATCGAGTTATTGAAGTGCTCTTTTTCGCTTTAGAAGATCAAGTTCTTGACATAGTCACAAAGTATCTTACAGAAGCAAAGTTTTTCAAACTTCGATATATGTTAGGAGTTAAGGAAATTTTCATTAAGGGGGGTGTTGAGGCAACAAAATTTTCCTTCAATGGTGAGGGGTTCTCCCCGATACACGGTCCCAATTAGACTGCATTGTTTGGTTTAGGAGACCCATCCAGATTTTGGATCGGTTGCCATTACTCAGTTTGAGGGGTGATTGGATGGTTCTGAATGAAATAGGAAATGCAGATGCAAACTAAATAAGTGAATAAATAAAATCCAACCTATCCTATCCTAGCTAGGAGCGACTATGGTAACCAATGAGCAACTAGAAATGCAACTAATCCCTGCAAAATACTTCTTTCAGATAGTTGTTAAGAATCAACGAGGTTAGAAAACACACACATACAAATACATAACCAGATTAGTCTTAGATATGAAATTAAATGCATAAACTACTCATCATCTCAGGATAAGAAATAAGAAATAAGAAACTAAACTGCAAAAAGATTCTATTTGCACAAGAATAGCCTATAAGCAAAAGAACATTATTACAACACATGTAAACAACATAACAGTTTATTGAAAATAGTTTACATCAAACTACAATCTACAATAGTTATTCTCTCTAACAAAATGTCCCTAAGGGATTCTCAATATTAATTATGAAAGCAGTTCTTGAATATACAATGCTTGAAGAGCCTTTCAAAATGGGCCTCTTCCTTTACTTATAGTAATCTAAGTAACTGCTTATGGGGTCTTCTTGGATTTTGAAAGAAGCAGTTATAATTATTTTCATCTTCCCTTCTCAAATGGTGTTGACAAGTGTTAGAATAGGACGAAGCTAATGATGGTTGGAAAAACGAATAAATAGGAGGAAGTTGTAGACAAATTTGAATTTTCTATTTTGTTTCATTGACTTGTATTTGTATCTCACGTAGGCTTCCCAAGCTTCATGTTTTCCTTTGATAGATATACCTCTATGGTACAATATTTCTTCCAAGGCAGTTGTGTGGGAGGCCAAGTTGTTTGAAAGGGTTTTCATGTCCCTCATCAGATTATCCATGAAATTTTGGATCATAGTTTGAGTTTTAGCTAGCCAAATGAGATGCTCCTCCATTAAGTCTATTTTCTCCTTTGTATCTATATAGGCATCCTTTTTTCTTTGGTTCATATTTTGTTGGATTTATTCAAAGAGTTGCTCTTCAGTCTTGGTCTTTCTAGGCCCCTGGATAGGACGTAGATGCCCTTTATGCGTCAAAACGTGCATTGACTTATGGAGTTGTGCACAGATGATCGCGAAGCTCTTTGTTTCCTTTTAATACCTCTCCCCAACTTGTTGGCACTAATCAAGTGAAGAATAATAGATTTTCCTTTCCCATTCCGAGGAGTGGGGCACTTCGGCTAGGGCATCCAAATTCTCAGTTATACATCGTTGCATATTGTTTAAACATTCTTTCATGGCAACAAATTAGATGTTCTTGGCCTCTGTTGAGCTATGTTGATATATGATTTCTGTTGTCAGCTATTGGAAGATTTGCAGGTGGGAATACATGTATGTAGTTGTTTCATTTAGCTCTGCCCTGACCTTCCCGGTGCATATCCTGAACTCCTTGAAGATTCCTTTGTATTTCCTTTTGTTTCTGACTTCTTCTTCCAATTCTCTAATTCGATCATCCTTCTCTTTGTTTTCGCGGAACATGTTCTTGAGATTCCATTCCATTGCCGATGTGAAGGCAGTGTTGGTGGATGTGATGGAGAGTGGGTCTTTTCTAACTTCTTTCGTCACTAGGGTCTCTGTGAAAAATTATATTAAGTGCTTCCAATGACTGGGATATTTATGTTATTTTGTTGTAAAATCCTGTCAGTGGCCTTATCGAATCAGAATTTCTTTAGATTTTCCACCTTGCTAATTTTAGAGGGTGTATAAAGTCCCATTTTGAGCTCGCCAACTAGGAGATGACCACCGGTGAGAGGGAATTTTGTTGATGATCCAGGGATGTCTATATCCATGGGAGGAGCATCATTGTTCAATGCATGTTCATTGTGTTTCATTTGATCCTCTTCAGTTTCTTTGGTTGTTGCCTCATTTGTTTCTCTTTTCTTAATTGTTGTCGCCACTGCTGCTTCTGCTTCTATTGTTGTCGTTATCAATTCTATTGTTTCTTTGGCTTTACCTTCCTTTTCATGTCATTTCCATTTGGAAACTTCCTCCTTCTTCTTCTATACTTTTTTTTTCTTTCTTCGTTTCTTATCCGTAGTTGCCTCCTCAGCCTCTTTTTGTTTTCTTTGTTCGGCCTCTTCGATTTCTTTTTACTTTTTGTTTACCTCAGTCTTTACTTCTGCAACATCTTTTGTTTTTTCTTTCTTCTTCAGCTATTGCTTCTGATTTAGAAGTTGAATCTATAGTCATGGTTTATGTTGTTGATGTTTTTGCTTGAAGAAATGTTCACATTTGTATGATGTGTACTCCCATCTATGTTTCTGCTTGAAGCAATGTTCCTTGACCACTTTATGAGGGTCATGCCTTCGAAACCTCTCTTCCCCATAGTGGAATGATATCAATGTGTCCACCTCAGATTGGGCATGTTTAACGTCTTTAAAGGAATATGAACCAACCCATAATGGTAAAGGAGGCCAGATGGCCTTCTTTTCCCTGTAAAGTGATGCTTTGACTCCATGAATTATGGTATGATAAGCGATCTCCTAAAAGACTAGTCTGTTTGGGAAAAATATGGGGAGCAGATGTGGAGCTTTGGTGGCTCCATATATTCTTAAATATGTCTCGTACTCTAGGAGATACCATTCTCCTATCTTTCATACTATTGTTTGGGATTTCTTGGTCCTACATGGAATAGGTGCATTGAAGATTAACTGGTATAGTGTGCCAGGAAATAATCACAAATTTTGTGATACTTGGTTGTGTACTTTTGCTCGCATATCACCTTACAATAAACGTGAATAGGAGGGTCGGTTGGTTCCCAGACCCATCCCATATTTTGATACTTGTGGCAGATGCAAACCATGTCTAGAAGGTAGGAGGACATATGAAAACGAGGAAAATCCCTAGGAGGGGTATCTTTAGCCACTCTGAGAGCATCTTCTATGGATGTTGATAGAATATCATCCCAATTGAAAGATGACCCAAATCAACAATGTAGTATATGAGGGGCACCAAAGATAACATGAACTTTGAAGAGTCATGTTCCCCATACAATCTATGTAGCAATGATATTGTCATTGATGTCAACAACCAATGATGCACATGAAGCTTAGAAGGGAAAGCGCGGTGCAGAAACGTGATCGGGATCGAAATCCCCACAGGAAAAACCAGGATCGTTGGATACGCAAGCGCCAGATCAATGACAGGGATGGATTGCAGAGAAAAAAAGGAGAATTAAACAATGTGTTATTCCCAATCCTACAATTAGTCTAGATCCTCATATCTCATCGACTCAAAGATCTCCGACTATGGTTGATCCACCAAACGATCAGATTAAGTCGTTACCGTTGGATTCGCAAGCGCCAGATCAATGGTAGGGATTGATTGTGGAGCGCGAAGGGAGAATTAAACTATATGTTATTTCCAATCCTGCAATCATTATAGATCATCATATCTCATCGATTCAAAGATGGACGACTATGGTTAACTCGCCAACAATCGCACAACTTCAATTGCGAAGTTTGGACGATGAATTAAACCACATGCAAGTTACGGTTCCACAATCCACATCGATCGTTGGATCAAGTTAAGTGGAAGGATAGGATAAGAAAATATGAGGACCATCTGATCTATTCAGAGCACGCCAAGGTAGTAGTGGTCAACTTTGGTGTTGACCACTTTGGGAGAAAAGGGTTGAAGTAAGATCACCTAAAGGCCGAAGTACCAAAGAAAATTTTAACCGTTCAATATGAAGAACACTTCGGGAGATATCAGCACTGTCAGATCATGTTTAGTGGAAGGACAGAGTAAGCCACAAATATTTTAATTCCCGATAGCCGTTGGATCATGTTAATCCTTTTCAGGTTAAAAAATGACCATTGGATGAAGTCAAGTTACTCTAGGTTTACACTTTGGGGAATCTCACTTCGGGAGAATTGGGAAGTGGAGAGATCGAATTACCCGAAGTCCCCAAGGCCGAAGTCCCGAAGTGGACATGAGTCTTCTGATTAGAGAAACACTTTGGGAAGTATATTGATTGTTAGATCAAGGAGAAGAACATGTGCCACATGAAGAGATCTATGTCAACAAGGACACGTGGGGTAATTAGATGATGACAAGTGTCAAGGTCCCATGGGTACTTTAAGCATACATAAGCCATGAATCCATGTGACATGTGGAAACCACTTAGGAAGTGCCATGCCAACAAGTTACGTCACTCCCATATTTTTTACTTAAGGAGTTTCACCACCAGCAAATGCCCTAAGTCCTGAAGTCCCGAATGCCGAAGTATCGAAGTGGACATGAGTCCTCTGATTTGAAGAACACTTCAGGTGCATTCTCAACCGTTGAATATTATGGACACACGTTTTTTATTTGGATATTTGAAAAGAGGCTGGAAGTCGCGAGGGACGAAGTCCCGAAGTATCGACAACCATCCATCTCATCGGGAGATTAAAATGTGACCTTTGATTTCAATAAGTGATCAAGCACTCACTTGTCCTAGTGTATGGTCACCACCTGTGGTCATATGGAATAAGAAAAATAAATGTAAAAGATATTACATCACTTAAGTTGATAAGACCGTGGTTTTGCGTTGTTGGCCATATGAAAATGGTTTGAAGGAAGCACCTTTGCAGAACTCGGTTTCTGCAATAATTGCAAAGATTTGGGATCGAGTTAAAATATGAAATTGATCCATATCTATGATCAATTTTTGAAAATCCTTCATGGTAAGGTTTGAATAATAACCAAATTATGGTTAAGTTAAATGAAGAGGTGCGATGGTCCAAACGAAAGGACACAATGCATTATATCTCACACTAGTTTGAATATTATATAAACGAGAAAGAGTGGTGAGAAGAAAGTGTCTCTGTAGTCTGGATCATAAGATCAAAAGCATAAGTAGATTCTAGGAAGGAAAGATGAAGATACTTATGTAGTGAGGGTGGAAGGGAGGAGCATGGAAGGATTCATATCCTTACTAAGAAAATTGTAAATTACAAGGGAGTTGGTGCTTCCTAGGGTTGGTGTCCTAAATACAAGGGAGTTGGTGCTACCTAGGGTTGGTGCCCTAAAGACAAGGGATTTGGTGATTCCTAGGGTTGGTGCCCTGAAGAAGGGGATTGGTGTCTCCTAGAGTTAGTTCTCTAAAGAGGATTGATGTCCTTCACTATTCTTTATAAAACCTTGTAATTGATGTTAAATATATTTAAATAATTGATTTTTTATACAATTCATTGTTGATTTATTGTGGTGATCAATAAAATATAAAAAGTAACTACTAATTATTGAAAAAGGGTAATACTGATTCANCCCCCCCGCCCCTCCCTCCTCAGTATTCCAACAATTGGTATCAGAGCATGTGCCTTCAGCACAGTCTAACAACTGAAAGGTAGATCCTGAAGATGGATCAACAAGAGGGAATGTCTAAAAACAAAGCACCATTTTTCAATGGAGGATGCTATGGTCTATGGAAGGTAAGAATGAAAAATTTCATGTTAGCTCTTGGTTTTGATACTTGTCAATCTGTTGAAGATGGTTACATTTCACCAACTACTCCACCCAAAAACTCTTCAAGCAAGAAAATCTGTAATGACAACTCAAGAGTAGTTAATGGAATTCTAGGAGGGTTGACTAATTCCATATGTGTGAAGGTTATGCATTGTAAATCGGCCAAAGAAATATAGGAAAATTTTGATGTTGTATATGAAGGAGATGGCAAAGTCAAGGAAGCTAAACTACAGACCTATAGAACTCAGTTTGAAAATCTGAAAATGAAAGAAGAAGAAAACATTGTTGAATACTTTCATAGGGTAGATGAAGTGGTCAATTCAATCAGAGAAACATGAGAAGAACTTGAAGATAAACCTATTGTACAAAAAATACTAAGGTCATTACCTATGAGATATGATGCCAAGATATCTACAATTGAAGATAGGTCTGATCTTGACACACTCACAATTGATCAGCTCTATGGAATTTTTGTAGCATATGAAATGAGAAAAGGGAATGACAAATCATCAAAAAGGGAAACAACCTTTAAAGCATCTAAAATGAGGCAGGATCAAAATACCAATGATGAGTTATCAGATATATCTGATGAGGAAAGCACCAACTTCATAAAGAAACTCAAGAAAGGGACAGGGAAATACAAAGGGAAGATTCCTCTAATATGTTTTAGTTGTGGAAAAATTGGACACTTTGCCAATAAGTGTCCCTATCCTAAGCAGGAGGAAAGTGGTGATGAAAGAACCTTAAAAAATTAGAAGAAAACCAAAACTAATAATGAAAAGAAGTTCTACAAGAAAAAGAAAATGTTCTTTACCCAAGAAGATAGTAGCTCATTAGAAGAAAATGAAGAAGATGAACCAGAGCTTCTATTTATGGTGATAAAAAATCAAGATGATAGTCATTCGGAAGATGAAGAAGAAGTACTATTAGAAGAAGAAATCCTTAGTGTGATTGAAGAACTAATAAAAAACAAAAAACAAAAAAAAAAACAAGGTACTAAGGGAAGAGCTTCTAGAAGTTAAAGAAGCTACTAAATCAATATAGAGAGAAGTTTCCAAAACCATCAAAGAGTCATACAAAATCATTAGTGATTTAAAGTCTCAGCTCCTGGAAACTAATAAAATTGGAGAATTCATTTTACAACTAAATGATAAGAAACAAGTATGTGAGAAACTAGAAGTTGAGATTAAGTTGCTAAAAGGTGAAATTGATAAGGAAAAGAACGGATCACAATTTGAAAATAGTTCAAAAATCTTGGATGAAATTCTCAATAGTCAAAGGTCACCAAACAACAAGACTGGTTTGGGATATACTCAAGACTCAACTGCTACATTACAAAGTTTTGTCAAGAAGCAAATTAGTTATGCAGATACTCTAAAAAATTCATTAAAAAAGGAGGATAATCAGGAAAAAATGATACCATTGAAAACTATTACACATAAACAAAAATCGATACTCATTACTAGAGTAAAAAATGACAAGAAAAATATAATCATCAGAAGGAATCCCCCTAAATACCTATTTATTGGATATTGTTACTCTTGCAATAATTTTGGACATAAGGCAGTACACTGCAAAGCTTATGGAAAACACAATTATAGAAATGACCAAAGATATAATAATAATGAGTACAATACATAGAAGAGAAACTATAACTCATTTTATCCTTTGCAAAACTTCAACATTGAATGCCAAAAATGCAACAACTATGGTCACAAAACGAGTGAATGTAGATTGCCAAAATATGATAAAAGGATAAATATTCCTATTAATCAAAAAGTATGGAAGAAAATACAAACAAAGAGCAAACTAGCCTTATATGCAAGAAATCATGGATGTCAGTGATATATTGACAATGGATGTTCCAAACACATGACTGGAGATCAAAGTAAATTTCTCAAGTTAAATAAGAAAGGAAAAGGAAAAGTAACTTTTGGAGATAACATGTTAGCCAAGACACTAGAAAAAGGCACTGTTAGGTTAGGAAATAATAAAGCTAAAGCAGAAGATGTACTTCTGGTAGAAAATATTAAACCTAATCTCCTAAGTGTAAGCCAAACATGTGATCAAGGTCACATACTTACTTTTGATTCTCAGAAATGTGAGATCAGAAAAAGGGACACTGGAAAGCTAGTGGCAGTTGCACCAAGAACATCTAGCAATGTGTACATCCTTAATATAGATGAAGAAGAAAAATGTTGTTTAAGCCAAGTATATGAAAGATGGTTATGGGATAAAAGGTTGGGACATTTAAGCTTTGACAAGTTGATCAAAGCCAATGAGAAAGAGGAAGTTAGGGACCTACCAAAAATGATTAAGCCTTTAGATCCCATTTGTAAACATTTTCATATAGGAAAGAAAACAAGAGTTACTTTCAAAACAAAAGAAAACTCCACAACACAACCATTAGAACTTATTCACACAGATCTATGTGGACCTACCAGAACCAAAATCACTTATGGTGAACATTATTTTATGTTGATTGTTGATTATTACACAAGACTGACCTAGATTTTCTTTTTAAAAGAAAAATCAGAAGCCTTTGAGAAATTCAAAATATTTAAAGCTCTTGTAGAAAATGAAACATATCTCAAAATTAAATGTCTAAGATCAGACAATGGAGGATAATTCACCTCTAAAGAGTTCACTCAATTCTGTGAAAACCATGGTATCAAAAGACAGTTTTCAGTGCCTAGGACTCCTCAACAAAATGGAGTGGTAGAAAGGAAAAATAGAACAGTTCAAGAAGCTGCAAGAACTATGCTAAATGAAGCCAAACTTCCAAAAAAAATATGGAGAGATGTGATCCACACAACAGTTCACGTACTTAATAGAGATCAGTTGAGACCCAATCATGACAAAACCCCTTATGAACTATGGTTTGGGAGGCCAGCCTCTGTAAAACACTTTAGAATTTTTGGAAGCAAATGTGACATAAATAATGATGAAGATAACCTAGGAAAGTTTGACCCAAGATCTGATGAAGGAATATTCTTAGGATATTCATCGAATAAAAATGCATACACATGTTATAATCTCAAACTACTAAAAATAGTGGAAAGTGCAAATGTAAAAATAGATGATCTAAAAAAGGGCATATCCCAAGGCTTTGATAAAAAATATCAACAAGAAGACGATGATATAAAATTTCAACAAGAGGAGGATGATGTAGAATGGAACACAGGAAAATGAACCACACACTGATGAAGAAGACAATGAAGAAACACCCTTTCCAAGAGCTCCATCAAAAAGAGTTCAGAAGAATCATCCTAAAAGCCAGATCATTGGAGATAAAAGTGTAGGAGTAGAAACAAGATGGAAGCTAGCCTTTGACTTAGAACAAACAATGGTATCCTTAATTGAACCTAAGTCCGTTAAATAAGTTGTCAAAAGTAAATATTGGATAAAATCAATGAATGAAGAACTAGATCAAATAGAAAAGAATTAGACTTGGGAACTAGTTTCAAGACCCAAGAACAAGAATGTGATAGGAACTAAGTGGATCTTCAAGAACAAATTAAATGAAAATGGGGAAATTATAAAGAACAAAGATAGATTATTATGCAAGGGATATTCCCAAGTATAAGGTATTGATTTTGAAGAAACCTTCGCTCCTGTAGCAAGACTTGAGGCCATCAAAATGTTCCTAGCATTTACATGCTTCAAATATTTCAAAATCTATCAGATGGATGTCAAATCAACATTCCTTAATGGAACACTAGAAGAAGAAGTCTACATAGAGCAACCAAAAGGATTCATTTTATCAGAAAACTAGGACTATCTGTGCTAACTAAAAAAGGCCCTGTATGGTCTTAAACAAGCCCCCAGAGCATGGTTTTCTAGGATTGATCAGTATCTACAAAAGTAGGGATACAAGAGAGGGACTATTGACAACAACCTATATATCAAAATTGAGGATCAAAACATGATTTTTGTGGTAGTATATGTAGATGACATCATATTTGGGAATAATCTCACTACATTAAGCAGAAAATTTGCAAGTAAAATGCAAGAAGAGTTTGAAATGTCTATGCTGGGAGAACTTTCATTTTTCTTAGGTTTACAAGTAAATCAAACAAAAAATGGAATATTTGTTTCACAAACCAAATATATCAAAGACATGTTGAATAAATTTCAAATCGAAGATAGTAAACCCATGAGTATGCCCATGCTCATTGGATGTAAGCTAAGTCTAGAAGATGACTCACCAAAAGTGGATCAAACATTGTATAGATCAATGATTGGAAGTTTACTCTACTCGACAACATCGAGACCTGACATCATGCAGGCTATAGGACTTGTGGGGAGATTTCAATCTGCACCTAGAAAAACTCACTTAAAAGCAGTAAAAATAATATTCAGATACCTTCAAGGCACCCTAGAACTGGAATTGTGGTATCCAAAAGATAAAAATTTCAACCTAACTGCATATACTGATGTTGATTGGGCATGTAGCATAGATGATAGAAAAAGCACCAGTGGAGGAGAATTTTTCTTGGGAAAAATTCTAGTGGCATGGTCAAGAAAGAAACAAACATCCACATCTCTTTCTACAGCAGAGGCAGAATCAACAGAGGCAGAATACATTGTTGTTGCATCCTGTTGCACACAAGTCCTTTGGATGAAACAAAATTTAGAAGACCTACACATAAAATATAACAATCCTATTACCATTAATTGTAACAACACTTGTGCCATAAGCGTCTCTAAAAATCCAGTGATGCATTCTAAAAATAAACACATACCAATAAAATACCATTTTTTAGGAGATCAGGTTACCCAAAAGGTGGTCAAAATAGTGCATGTAGACACCAAAGAATAGATTGCAAACATTTTCACAAAACCTCTACCCAGGAGTACTTTTGAAAATCTCCGACATAAATTAGGAGTAATTCAAAAACCTCATTAAAAATCGAATGGTCAGGGGAGCATTACCATAGGGGGAGAAACCCTTTGCCATTGATGTCAGAGGGGGAGAGTAACTTCATAGAGAAAATCATTATCACAAGGGGAGTATGTATGAAGTTAGAGTGTTGCCCTCAATGACAAAGGGGGAGATTGTTGGACATACTGTCATTGATGTATTTTCATTGATGTCAACAGTAGATGATGCACATGAAGCTTAGAAGGGAAAGCACAGTGTAGAAACATGATCGAGATCGAAATCCCCACAGGACAAACCAAGACTGTTGGATACACAAGAACCAAATCAACGACAGGGATGGATTGCGGAGAACAAAAAGAGAATTAAACAACGCGTTATTCCCAATCCCACAATTAGTCTATATCGTCAGATCTCATCGGCTCAAACATCGACGAGTATGGTTGATCCACCAAACGATCAGATTAAGTCGTGACTGTTGGATTTGCAAGAGCCATATCAAGGGCAGCGATTGATTGCAGAGCACGAAGGGAGAATTAAACTATATGTTATTTCCAATCTTGCAATTATTCTATATCGTCATATCTCATCGATTCAAAGATCGATGACTGTGGTTAACTCACCAACAATCGCACAACTTCAATTGCGGAGTTTGGGAGATGAATTAAACCACACGCAATTTATGATTCTGCAATCCACATCGACCGTTGGATCAAGTTAAGTGGAAGGATAGGATAAGCAAAGATGAGGACCGTCTGATCCATTCAAAGCATGTCAAGGTAGCAATGGTCAAGTTCAGCGCTAACCACTTCGGGAGAAAAGGGTTGAAGTAAGATCACCTGAAGGCCGAAGTACCAAAGCAAATGTCAACCGTCTGATATGAAGAACACTTCGGGAGATATCAGGACTGTCAGATCATGTTTAGTGGAAGGATAGAGTAAGCCACAAATAGCCAAATTCCCGACAGTCGTTGGATCGTGTTAAGCCTTTTCGGGTTAAATAATGACCATTGGATGAAGTCAAGTTACTCGAGGTTTACACTTTGGGGAATCTCACTTCGGGAGAATTAAGAAGTGGAAAGATCGAATTACCCGAAGTCCCGAAGGCCGAAGTCTTAAAGTGTACATGAGTCATCTGATCATAGGAGCACTTCGAGAAGTATCCTGACTGTTAGATCAAGGAGAGGAACATGTGCCACATGAAGAGATCTACGTCACAGGGACACGTGGTGTAATTAGATGATGAAAAGTGTCAAGGTCCCACGGGTACTTTAAGCATACATAAACCATGAATACATGTGACACGTGGCAGCCACTTAGGAAGTGCCACATAAACAAGTGACATCATCAAGTTACGTCACTCCGAGAGTTTTTACTTTGGGAGTTTCACCACCAACAAATTCCCTAAGTCCTGAAGTCCCGAAGTGGACATGGGTCGTCTAATCTGAAGAAAACTTTGGGTGCATTCTCAACCGTTGAATATTATGGACACACATCTTTTATTCAGATATTTGTAAAGAGGCTGGAATTTGTGAGAGACAGAGTCCCTAAGTACCGACAATCATCCATCTCATCGGAAGATTAAAACGTGACCGTTGATTTCGATAAGTGATCAAGCACTTGCTTGGCCTAGCGTTTGGTCACCACTTGTGGTCATATGGAATAAGAAAAACAAAGGTAAAATATATTACATCGCTTAAGTTGATAAGCCTGTGGTTTTACGCTATCGGTCATATGAAAATGGTTTGAAGGAAGCACCTCTACAGAACTCAGTTTCTGCAATAATTGCAAATATTTGGGATTGAGTTAAAAGATGAAATTGATCCATATCTATGATAAATTTGTGAAAATCCTTCACGGTAAGGTTTGAATAATAACATAGATTATGGTTAAGTTAAATTAAGAGGTGTGATGGTCCAAAAGAAAGGACACAATGCGTTATATCTCACACCAGTTTGAATATTATATAAATGAGAAAGAGTGGTGAGAAGAAAGTGTCTCTGCAGTCCAGATCAGAAGATCAAAAGCATAAGTATATTCTAGGAAGGAAATCTGAAGATACTTATGTAGTGAGGGTGGAAGGGAGGAGCATGGAAGGATTCATATCCTTACTAAACAAATTGTGAATTACAAGGGAGTTGGTGCTTCCTAGGTTTGGTGCCCTAAATACAAGGGAGTTGGTGCTTCTTAGGGTTGGTGCCCTAAATACAAGGGAGTTTGTGATTCCTAGGGTTGGTGCCCTAAATACAAAGGAGTTGGTGATTCCTAGGGTTGGTGCCCTAAAGACGAGGGAGTTGGTGCTTCCTAGGGTTGGTGCCCTGAAGAAGGGGATCGATGTCTCCTAGAGTTGGTGCTCTAAAGAGGATTGGTGTCCTTCACTATTCTTTATAAAACCTTGTAATTGATGTTAAATATATTTAAATAATTGATTTTGCATACAATTCATTGTTGATTTATTGTGGTGATCAATAAAATATAAAAAGTAACTGCTAATTGTTGAAAAACGGTANATACTGATATAGCGTCCTCATCGAGCTAGTGGGATGTTTTCCTGAGGATCTTATTTTGAATGACTTGTTGGGCTTGTACCAGACTTTGCACACATCTTTTTCCTTAAGAGGGAATTTCTTGATAAGGTATTCATCCAATGATAAATCCCCTTTCTCCAAGTGATAGTAGGAGGTTGTATTTGATGCTCAGAATGATGTTATGGGGCGTTCTCTGGAATTGACGATGTATCTATTGTCCAGGTCTACATGTCGTACTATCCATGAGACTGGATCTACACATGGGAAGACTTTTGTGTGGGCTGCCACCCTATGTAATTTTGAATTCCTAATGTTCCTAAATATTTCAAGATCAGGGTCGTCTTCTACTTCTTGTGGGAAACTTTGGTTCTTTAACATTTAAAAGACTTCTCCCCAACTAACTGAAGTCCCTTTATCTATAAATCCTTTTGTATCATGATAAATTGGACCTGGTAGGTTTTCCTCTTCTTCATGGTGGCTTTCGCTTGCATAGGTTTCTTCCATGGGTGATTTTCTTACAGTCTTGTAGCGAGGCAACATACTTGAATCTGCAACAAATATATTTTGTCAATAGTATACCAGACTATCAATTAAAAAATATCATATTCTAATTATCTCAAAGGGAAAAGGAATCATGCAATAAAATTATGGCATCAGTTTATGCAATTAGGTGATTTTTTTCGGGTTTTGGGGAAGAGTCGAGGAGTTAGTGACAAATGCGTCGATAAGTACTTGTATCGGAGTCTGAGGATCCATTTACAATGATATGGGGAGGTGAGTCTGTGTTTTATGAGGAAATAAGAATGGGTGACATGGTGAGATTCTGGTCGAAATTTGGTTGAAGTGTCCAAGGGAGGAAAAAAATTGTGTATCGACCTCCATGACATCAACACTGTTGATGCGAGGAGATTCCTTACCGGTGTTGATCACATGAAATCCGTCGGTATGAAAAACATAGTGTTGGAGATGATTGCACCAACTACTCCGATATGATAAAGACAATATCGACGATGATCACGTAAATTTCACTGACATAGAGAGACTCATATCAGTGTTGGTCAAAGGAACTTTGCCAACAAAGAGAAATTTTATCGGCAAAGTTCACAAGAACTTTGTCGGCACACAAAGGTAGTATCGTTGTTGAGAATACGAAGTTCACCGATATACAAAGTTATGTATCGACAGGGATCATATGAAGTTCGTCGATATGTGAAAAACAATATCAACGAGGTTTGTGTAAACTTCACCAATACGGTTTCGAACTCAAAAAAATCGTCTAATTACTCAATGAAAAATATGACTAAGATATGATATCGGTCTATTATGTTGTCGGGTTGAGGTTTCCCACTGGTTCTTGCTCAATGAAAATCTATACCAATATGGGTACGGAAAGTTTGCAGATTGGTGCCTAGGCTGGGTGGATAGAGTTAGAACAATTAAATGAAAATCCAAAACTCATTCTTAAGGTGAATCGATAAAAAGGGGGTCAAGAAAAGGTTGGGATCAGATATTGTTGATATTTCTCGAGCTAGTCCATTTATACTTCAAGCTTGTCGAGGAAAAGGAGCAGTGGTGCTAGGAAAAACCATGGTGTTGGGTTCTGGAGGGTTAGGGCATGACCATGTAGGTAACTTTTCCAGTTCAAGGGTTGGAGGTCTCATGGCTGAATCCTCTAAGCCTTTGGGGTTTTCCATGGTTAGGGTGTGAGGAATACAAAACGAAAGGCATTATGCAGGGGTTGGTGGGACTAGCATAAGTTGTGGAAGAGAATAGTGGGTGATGGATATAAAACCATCCCTAGTTTATTTGGCGCCAACCTCATATTTAAATGAAGGATATTGAAATTTTCCAAAGAAATAATGGACAAATGGAACGACGTAAATAATCCTATCCGGAGACTTGAGATTGACATGTGGATAATGAGAGCTCAATGATGACTAATTTCTCCTGTCATGGAATTCCTCTCAAACTTCCCTGAATAAATTGAATGCGTTTATAGTGACAATGTCCAAATGTGAATCATGAATGGGCTTTTATAAATTTTTCCTTAGTCAGGAGGATATGTATCGAAGAACATGATCAAAATTTTACCGATAACAGAAGTTTGTGTGTTGAAGGAAATCATAGGAACCTCGTTGGTGTACCGACATAGTTTCTTGGAAACTCATCGATGAAAAGGTTTGAGTATTGGGAGAGATGGTCTGAACTTTGTTAGTGCACTGGCAGAGTTGGTTGGAAGCTCGCCGGTCATAAAAGTTTGTGACGACAAAGTTAATCTAAAGTTGGACAATACATTGAGGCTCATGCTTGAAAAACATTAAGTGTTATTTCCCTTTGTTGTATCGCTGAGTTAGTCACAAACTCACCAATACTGGTTGTATCAACGAGTTAGTCACGAACTCATCAATATGGCCAAAACCAAAAAAATTGCAAGTTCGAAAACTTCTCAGTGAAATATTGGAAGACTTCATTGAAGATCATGAGAATGAGCTACCTTCATCAACAAGTTAAGAGAATATTAAGACAAAATTAGGGTCCCTGTTTCTTGGGAGGAATTGACTCTTCGAGCAATGAGACAAGAAAAAGGGAAGGTGTTGATGCTTGGCAAAACAGGGGGATCCACCTTAATGCCTCCTTCCTTCTCCTATTGTGTCACCTTTGTAAATCTTTCAATCTTATCCCAAGTTGTTCTTAGTGGAGGATGTTAGGATATTTACACACTTAGGAATTATTTAAGATCAACTTGGTCTAATGTGTTGTTAGGTTAAAGCGTGTTTCTTTAGTATGCATTTGTAGTTAGGTAATCCGACGGTCACAATATGTTCCCGACATAGAGTGATCCAACGGATCATATTCTCCTCAATCTTAACGACTATATTGATATGTGGCTTAAAACTCGATTGGTCCATGATCTCTATTTAAAATGGAGGGTCATTTGCCAATGATCGATTGTGAGAAACTCTATTGTAAATCTCTTTGTAATATTTTTCTTTTTCATTAATAAATTCATCCAAGTGGCGACGTTGGTTGGGGCCATGGATGTTTCCTCGCTTGGATTTTACCACGTAAAACATCGGTGTATTGGTCTTTGATCTAGTTGTGTGAGTGGTTACTGAAGGTGTCCGTCCTATGTTGGAATACCTATGTTGTGGAACATGTATGAACTTCCATGATCTAAATAAAGCATGCCCTAATAACAACTACCCCACACCATTCAATGATTAGATCATCGATGAATGTGCATAAAATGATTTTTTTTCTTTCATGGATGGATTTTCCAGTTATAATCAAATTCAAATTCGACTTGAAGATCATCACAATACAACATTTATCTACCCTTGGACCACATTTTCCTATAGAGAAATGTCGTTTAGACTTTAAAATGTAGGAGAAAAATTTTAGTGGGCCGTGGCATATGTCTTTCATGGCATAAAACATATTTTCAAAGCTTACCTAGACAATTTGGTTGCTTGGTCAAAGAAAATTTCTGATCACCCCACCCACCTTCGCCCAGTGTTTGATAGATGTCAATATTATAAGATTCGCATGAATCCCCATAAGTTATTTTTTTTGTATATGGGTGATTGCTTGGTTTCATCATGTGTAAATATGAGATTAAAGTAGACCCATTCAAGGTTGAGGAAATAGTTCAATTGCCCCCCCATCCCCCCCTCCCCCTCGATGTACTATCCACCAACTTCAAATACTTCAAGGAAAGGTGCATTTTTTGTTAATATTTATCACTAATTACATTAAAGATACAAAAGATTTTATGTGCCTATTGAAAATGGGAATCTTATTTATATGCGATGATTATGCACAATAGTCATTTGACACCTTGAAAAAGGCCCTAATGTTTTCCCCATTACTTATTCCAAGGGACTATAACCATGACTTCCTCCTATATCTTATGGTATTTGTGTCAACCATTGGGATGGTTTTCACCTAGGAATAGTTTTTCATCGGAAACATGTGATATACTATCGGATAAAAATTCTCGTTGGACCTGACTACAATACTCTCATGTAGAGAAGTTGGTGTTATCTATTTTTCATGCAGAACAAAGACTTAGACACTAACACTTCTTCAACATACGACTATGATCATATATACCAATCCATTACAAAATACCTTCAACCCAATTAATAATTGAGGTAAATTATTCCAAGTGGATTGTGATTTTGCAAGACTTCGATCTAGAATTTGCATCCGCTAAATCAAAAAAAATCTTCGTTTTTTTTTAGCTTGTGTTGAAGTTACCTTGAGATGGTGACGCACAGTGTGAAATTGAATTACCAAATGAACATTTATTGATCATTAGTATAAGGACATCATACTATATCTACAGAACCAAATATTCTCCTCTCACTTCTCCCATGACAAACATCAATGTTGATTAAGGTTGGTTGTCATTGATGTCAACCCTTGAAGAAAGACCCATAGCACAAAGGTTTGGGTAATGGACCCAATAGTGTTTGATGTAAATAT
>ML804945.1:142415-189909 GCA_009831015.1 Picea engelmannii | reverse complement strand
ACGAAGTTGGAGGACCCTCATATGTCATCTAGAAGCCCCAAAAGGTCAAAGTAATCAAAGTGGTTTAAGAGATTTTAAAAGGTAAATAATAAAGTGAAGCGATGAGTGTATTATAATTCAAAGTGAATACAAAATAAATTATTTCAATAATAATTTTAAGGGAGAAATTAGAAGTGGACCTAACCCTAAAATAAGGAAAGTGGGGCCAAGTGACCTAGAAGATGTTTTTAAGGAAGCTACTTAGAGAGTATAAATAAGAGACAAGGTTCTCTCATTTGAATTATACTTGAGCATATTGAATATCTATAGGTGTCTGAGGTATACAAATGATATCTAAGCCGAAATTATGAGGAAAGTGAAGAAAAGAAGGCCGAAATGCAAGGAAAGATAAATTCTTTTGATGGTGCTTTCTAAGGTCGTTGTATTTTGGGAGTTACACTCTGTGGAAAATAAGGTTTGTGGCCAGTCCTAAAACTAGTCAAAATCAGGTGTTTCAGGTAAAAATGTCATAACTTCTTCATAACAGATCTAAATTAAGTGAGACCAAATGTGTTGGTTAGGGTACAGTCTGTAGTATGTTGTGTAACAGTTTCAGATCATTTTATCAAATATTTTGTGTGGGGCACGCTCTACAAGGTCGCTCTCTAGAATAAGACAGAATTCAGCAACGTATGTCATTTTTGCTATAACTCCTTTTCTAAGAGGTTCCAAGTAGTTCCACTTGGAGGAATTGCATTAAACACACTGTAGAACATTGTGTATCAGTTTCAGATCTTTATACATTACAGGTTAAAAGTTATGATTACTTCAAGTTAGGGTTGTTGACTAATCCAAAACTAGGCATGTGAGACTAAAGAAAAGTTTGATGAAAATGCTAGTCTCTTGTTTTTAAAGTTAAGGAAGGTTTGCATGAATGTGATCATATACACCAGGTCTATTACAGAGCTACAAATCAGATTTGGATGATGAAAAGGCTAAGAGAGTTCTTAATGATTTTCACAATGGAGCTTCTGGTGGCCATCTTTCTAGATTGGTGACAACTCAAAAGATCTTGTGTGTAGTATATTTATCCCCTTCAATTTTCAAATATTGCATGGAGGAAATCAAGAAATGTCACTTGTGTCAAATTTTCACAAATAAAAAAGGAAGCACATCCAACTCCATTATATCTTATTGTCATCATAGGCCCATTTGTTAAGGTGTTTTTAAGTGAGGAGTCAAATTTACAACATGTTATCCAGCTTCAACAAAAGGCCATAAATACATTATTGTGTGTTGAAAATTGATCTAAAACACTTAGCCAACACAAGATTTCAGCTTCCTATAGTTATTCACCAATAAAGCAATGGAACCACATGCATTTACTGTAACTATGAGAATAAATACAAAAGACTAATCAATATGAAAATATAGCAGCGAAATATAAATGAACAACAACACATTCACCACATTTGACACATTGAATTTCTGGGCAATGCCCCTGGAAAAACCCACAAGGGGAAAACTAGTCTAAGAAAGATTTTTCTTATTGAACTCTTAGGAAAATTTTGAGTTTTACAACAACAACATTATCAACATAAAATGTACAACAATAACTAGTAAACAAAACCAGCAGACCTCCTCGAAATATGTACCAAATACCCTCAGAAAAATGCACTTGAATTATGCCTCGAACTCCATGCCACTATTTATGTTGTATGGATGTATTGTACAACCGCCTTATGGCATAAAATATGTCCTCAATTTCTTTGCTTAACAACTGCACTTAGTTGTATGATTTTTTGTCTCCTAGTGCCTTGAAAATCATGCATATCTTCAATAGAAAGGTTGCCTCAATTTCAATGCCAAGCACTAGTTGTACGACCCTCTTTTAATGCTGATATTTCTTGGGATGCATGCCTCTTTCTCTCCTTGGGATGCATGCCTCTTTCATCCCTTGGGATTCGTGCTTCTCCCTTTGTTGCTATTCTTTCCTCTAGCTCAAACTCTCTTGGTCTCTCTCAAAATATGAGTGACTCTTCACATTCCTCTCCAAGCTCTCCTCAAAAGGTGTGTCCCATATCTCCTCTAGTGATCCTTTTACTACTCATTAATGAGTAACTCCTCTAACCCTTGGTATCCCTTGAGTGACTCTTCACCTTCCCTTGAGATCAAGGGTCACGACTTAATATTTCGTTGATTTCACTTAAATCACTTAAGTTACCCACTTTTCATAAAGTCATTTTTACCCATTAAATATTAAAACACTCAACTTGACTTTATAAAATAACTTTATAAAGTCACTTTATGAAAACACTTCATAAAGTCACTAGAGAGAAATATGCTCAGTTACTTCTACATGTTTGTTGCCTCGAATGTATAAGTACCTACGAGCTACCAAAATCTAACACTCCCTCTTAACTAGGGAGGTACTCTTGGTACCTCCACCAGAGTCTGTCTCTAATCTCATCACGTCTTCTGTTGTTGTAGCTTCTCCCATTGCATTGGAAGTCTATGCTCCCTCTAAACTCAAAGCATCTCCAACTACCTCTGTTGATCTCTGATGTGAATAATTATCCATCTAGTGTCCTTTATCTAAAGCCTCACTATTGTCTGAATGAGGATCCAACCACCCACTGGATCCAAACTCCAGACTCCCTCTGGAACTCAGCTCCAAACTCCCTCTGAAGCCAACCTGAGGTTGCCTCTGCTCTCTCTTATGCATGATCTCTAGATGGAATTTCTTCACCTATCTGAGACCTCCTTGAATCAAAGTCCTTCTTGATCCAAGCCTTGATCTTGGAATCTCACCAAAGATCCTAATCTTGGCATCTCACCAAAGATATCAACCTTGGCATCTCACCAAAGGTCCCTTGCTCTTGGCATCTCACCAAGAGTCTCTCAATATTGGCATCTCACCAAATATCCTCGTCTTGGTCTCTCACGAGGTGACTTCATCTTTCCCTTCCTTCTTCCAAGAAAAACCCTTATGCACTCACTGCAAATCAAGTGTCAAATATCTTGTATGTTGAATCTCAGAGCTCGTGATCTGATACCATGTTGAAAATTGATCTCAAACACTTAGACAACACAACATTTGGCACCATAAATATGGGTAATAACCCATGAAGAATAACTCAGAAAATAAGACAGATTTGAGGAGAAAGAGTACTTTTATTCAGCTCAACGAAATTCATAACTTTTACGACAGCAAAGAGTATCAACATAAAAACACAATCTGTCTCTCCACATCAACATATTACTTCTCTATACAAATAGTTATGGATTATGTCTAGGGAATAATGTCTAGACTGTATGGCCTGTACAGCCCAAGACAACCAACAAATCTCCATAAACAATCACTAATATGCATAGACAATTGTGCCAAAAGAAACAATATTGTACATAACATAAATACTCATCAAATCTACATAGGAAATCGTGCCCACCTGCTGAAACACTCATCCTTGATTTTTGTGCACCTCCTTTGTTGTATGGCCCCTCCTATAATTGTTGTATAGAATGTAGAAAAAATGAAGCAAATACTTCTTGGGTTGTGTGCAATCCATCTTCTAGGGATGTGTTCCAAACACCCTTTGTTGTAGCTCTTCCTCCAAGCGAGAACTCTCTCTTGGGAAACATGCCTCTTCACCTTCCCTCTCACTCTCCTCAAAAAGTGTGCCCTCTCTCTCCCTCATGAGATGCCTTTAAGCAATTTTGAAATGTAACATCCCTAAGCCATGGTCTTTCAATGAGATTGATGGTCAAGATTAGATCTTTCCGCCATGAGATCAACGATCATGACTTAATCATTTGTTGAGGTCGCTTAAGTCACTAAAGTGACCCATAACATCATAAAGTCACTTTTACATTTAAAAATTAAAAGATCCAACTTTATAAAATCACTTTATAAAAACTGATTATAAAGTCACTAGGGAGAAAGTGTGCTTGGTCACTTTCGCATGTTGGGTGCCGCCAATGCAGAAGGACCTCCAAGCTACCAATTCTAATATTGTGAATGCATGCCTACTTTCTCTAGTGATGGTTAGATAGTGACATTTTTCATATTTCATCGGGTCTTTTCTAGATTTAGTATGCTCGGAGAAATTGCCACTAATCATGGCACTCATTTCCAAAACAAAATGATGAAAAAATTGGCAATGAAATTGTGGTTCCAATTGTTGTTTATTGTAGCCTCAGGAGGTATTCCCATAAGAGGCCAAGGTGTCAGGCATGTGAGAATCTTCGTTGGCACCATATAAACCTTTCGTTTAAGTGGAATCGGCCTGGAATGAGGCCATGGCCTCATGGGAAAGTTGATGGGCTTTGTGGGCTTGTGAAGGGGTGCACCCACAAAAAGGAATAAAATATTCTAATTAATTGTTGAGTTTAGAAGGGCTACCTAAACTGACTCAATTCACTTGTATATAAAGGAGATAATTCATTGTGACATTTGCTCATAGTGTAAGGATGGAGTTGGCATAAGTGAATCTGCACTTGTGCTAGGAGGCTTGGTGATTTCAGCAAAGGGAAATTATGTAATGGTGGAAAAAATGGCCTAGAGGAGAAAGAAGTCGCAAAGTACCAAGAATATTGTTGAGGTTTAGTTTTTTAATTTGTATGGTTATTGGAGGACAAGATCACCCTCATATTTGGTGATATTGTATTGGCTGGGAGGGTTTGTTTTTCCCTCGGGATTTCTGAATTTGGCAAGGTTACTGAACATAAATTTGTGTCTCATATATGTGTTGATGATTCATCTATGATCTTTTTGTTTTTGTTGGATATATTTTCAGTCAATAAGTTTCAGTGAAAAATTGTTTAGTGATAACATCTAGGGTTTTACTGTTAGTTCACTAGGAAGCAATTTTTAGATTTGAAAATTAGTCATATAAGGTTGTATGTGAAAATTGACACCAACAAGGAAATTCAACCCCTTACTATCCTCAAGCAAATGGACAAGTAGAAGCTATTAATAAAAATTGAAAACCATACTCTAGAGTATGATTAATGAGAGCAATTCCAATTGGCACATTATGTTATTTTTGGCACTATGGGCATATAAAATATCAATAAACACTGCTATTAGGTTCACTCATTTTCAACTCATGCATGGATTAGAGGCCATATTATTGATTGAGTGCGAGATCCCTTCTTTGAAGCTAGCAGTTGAGATCTTGCCTAACACAACTTCCAAGGAAGAGCATCTTGTTTACTTATAAAAACTTGTTCAAAATTGTAGGGATGTTGCCATCCTGAATGAGGCACATAAAAACGAGTCAAGTTTTAATATGGTAAACTATTCCATCCTTTAGTTTTCTCTAAAGGAAACCTAGTTTTAGTTTATGACTAGCATAAATATACTCTAAGGGATAGCAAATTTAATCCTATGTGGCACGTTCTGTACATTTTGAGGTGTGTCCTCATAAAAGGATCTTACGAGTTAGAATATGATAAGGGGAATGTTTTAAAAGATCCCCGCAATGGGTTCTATCTGAAGAGGTATTATCCTTAGGTGGAAATGCCAAAGAAATACCATTGTACATGTTGTATATAAGTAGTTCGTTACATTCGGTTGAATTATGATTCAAATTCGATTTGCAACCAAGTACCCGGGGCAGAAAGGGGAAGTTCATGTCCTAATAATAATAAATCAATGTACAATACTACAATCAAACCATTGGAAATAACGATTTTAAAGTTTGAAACATTAACTATTAGTTTGTGATAATCAATTTGAAATATTAACTCTTAATTTGTGATAAATTAAGTTTTTTTTAAGATTTTGATGTTAAAACTATCACTCTCTAACTCTATGGAGGTGTTGTATTTTTCAAAAAAATACCAACTAACATCTTCTCTAACTCGCGGCTGGTGAACACAGATAGATATCAGTTGATTTTGTTCATTCTTTGTCTCCACCAATATTTTGAGTCAAACGTGGTATGCAGTGGAAGCAAAACATAGCATATATAATAGAGCATAAACTAAGCAAGATCAAACACGCATAAAACCAAGCACATCAATCATACACTTGACACAGTGATTTATGTGGAAACCCAAATAGGGAAAAAACCACGGGAAATGATTATCGGTCTTCTTCTATTCAAGGGATAATTACAATAGCCAACCCAGGCATACAACCATCCTCTCCTCACACAATGTACTCGCTTGCACTCTAGCTCGCATTGTCCATTGCACATTATCCTCTACCTCTATGGGTATGCTCGTATATGTAACATCTATCGCTCAATTACACAGACTGATCATGGATAGATAACATAGTTACACGAACAATTCATAAGTAGATTGCATGCATGCGCACGTGCATGTGCATATGTATCTGCATGTGACCGCATGGGAAAATTCATTGGCATGTTTCCAACAATCTCCACCTTGACAACAATTTACCTGATATATCATGCCCTTAATTAATTCATCACCTTTTCTGCAAGCCAAGAGAAGCCAAACACCATCACAACTCAACAACTTCTCTGACAATATCATTACGTGAACATGCTTGCACGATTCACTCCAGCATGGACCATTCTGTCTCCATCAGTAACTTTTCTAATAAACCGATGCAATTGTCCAAAACTCATGAACCATAACCACAGACCAAATCAATGCAACCATTGCAGGAGATACTTGCGCTTCTATGTTTGAAGCACCCATTTCCATGATCCTGACCTAGTTTTGCCATGTGTCTACTGACAACACTAACTGCATGTGAAATGTTGGCCATTTCTCCATTGCAATTGTTGGCCCTTTGTTATGGATTAAGGAAGAAAGAGAAGGAAAAGGAAGAGAAAAGACGAAGTATGAACTGCAAGGAAGGCACATTGATTGAGAATGGGTCGAAGTGGTCAAAGAAAAAGAAAAGAAGGAGCAAAGTAAGGGAAATTTAATCATTGGATGAGAATATCAAGGAAGACAGATCAACAAAGAGGATGGATCGATGACAACTCATCACGCAGAAAAATACACCAACGAGTGCTTTGGAGCACCTCGTGAAAAAGATGGAAAGACAGGCTGGTGAAGCCCTAAAAATACGGGTCAAGTGGACCTAGGGTTTTAGACACCTAGGGTTTTGGTATTTAGGGTTTTGACACCTAGGTTTCGGCCTAAGGTTGTCCAAGAGTCATTGTAATGTAAAAATAAATATCTAGAGGAGAAAAAAAAGGTGCATTCGAGATTGGTTGTTGATGTTGATTGATTATTGTTGTGCGAGAGAAGTGTTGTGTGTGAGAGAATTATTGTATTGTAATATCTTCAACTGGGTGCAAAGATTAACCATGTATCTGGGTGCACAGGGAGGGGAGATAGAGAAGAAAGGAAGAGAAAGAGATCTGCAAGCTAAGTGCACAGATAGAACTGTATGTTTCCATCTTAAGATATCAAGAAACGTAGTTTTGTGGACGTAGCCCTAGGGAGAGGGTGAACCATGTAAATATTGTTGTCTTTGTGGTTGATCTTGTGTTCTTTGCTTCATGTTATGTTGTTAATGCATTGTTGTGTTAGATCTGAGATATATCTGGCGAGGCAAGCTTAAGAGTAGTAAAGAATAACTAGATTGTTGTGTGTTGTGACCCTGGATCCACTTTGCATTTCCTCTGGTTCTAGACACCTGTGTCCTGCAACCCCACTATTGCTACTTCAGGTGAGACTGCATCTGCTTCGTAGCTGTTGTTAAAAGTGCAAGTCGTTAGGGCTTGTTGGTGCATTGTTAGAGTTGAACCCTAGGTCTGCCCCTGTGCCAACAAATGGTTCCGTTGTCGGGACCGAGATCTTCTTGAGGGAATGTCAAGGTGGTTTCCATCGAAGATAGAGATTCAGAAGTGGATAGAAGAACAAGAAAAGTACTTCGCTGAAGCTCAGAACAAAAACCATAGTATTAGTACCGAGGATTGGTTGGGAAGGTATATCTTTACTGATATACACGAGATTTTCTTTGGAGGAGTTCATAAGGAGCTATACGAGCAGTTAGACAGATTAGCAGATACCCAGTTTGAAATCAGATCTAGATCACTTGTGGTTTGGACGTCGACGCTAATCAAGAAGGTGAAGAGAGTTGATAACGCCATGTCAAGAGCAGTAGATCACTGGTTTGATAGCACTATTGGAGGGTACATTACTAAGTTTTCTATTGACAGAGTAGAGTCATATAGCCAAGCAGAGAGATACTTATTTAAGGGACCTAGAGGAAAATGTTTACACTTTTTGAAGTTGAAAATCAAGATGCTATCGCATGAGAAGAACATATTGAAGATACATTAATCAATCAGATAAAAAATCTAATGTTCAAGAACTCAGAAAACAACATCAACACAGAGGTTGGAAACATGCGCAGTGGGAGGACATTCTGAGAAGTTCCTCTGGTGAACCTGTTTGAGCAGAATCACGAGCCATTGGCACAGGACAAAGGGTTCTACAATGGAGAAGAAGAAGAATTGTTGAATGATGAATATTCAGAGTCCACTAGGGCAGAGGAAGGGAAGACTGAAGAACCTTGCCGAGAAGAATCAGTAACTTCAGGAACTGCACCTACCGTTGAAGTAAGTACTATTACTCCCCATGTTGTTTTAGAAGCATTAAGTAACCAAAGTAGTCAGAGTCATCAAAGAACTCATAGCACTATTACCAACATTTCAGTACATACTCAATCAAGAAACCTAGGAATATCTATGGCAGATGAAATGAGGTTACCTATCTTTAAAGGAGATGGATCTGAAGATCCTGATCAACATTGGTTCTTATGCGAAGCTGTATGGAGTATTAAGCAATTCAATGACGAAGATGTTAAGAGAGATTAGTTTAGTACTACCTTGAGAGACCGTGCACTGGGATGGTACATGAAGTTTGTTAAAGGAGTTACACAACCTAAACCGTTGAATGATATCAAGATTGCGTTGAGTGCGGAATTCAAGAAACCCAAGTCGGAGTCACAGTGCATTACAGAACTGAAAGAAATCAAGCAGAGAGTAGTTGAACCTGTTTGGGAGTTTGATCAGAGGTTTAATAACCTGACAGGCCGTTTGAGTTTTCAGATTCCAGACGAGCAGAATAAGGAATGGTTCATTGATGCCCTCTTACCACACATCAGAGTTCCTCTAATGCAACAAAAGGTTTCTTCACAAGCTGAGGCATTGGAGATAGCCATGAAACTAGAATCAACCTCTATGGAAGAATCCAGCTCAGGTATGAGTCAAATTTTGAGTCAACTAACTAGCTTATCTTTGCAGTTTGAGGATATGAAGAAAGAAAAGAGAAAATATAAAAGAGAAGACATATGGTGTATTAGGTGTAAGTTAGAAGGCCATGACAAGGAGCATTGTCCCCTATTTAATGAATACTTGGCCTTTGGAGCTCTGAGCCCTTTGAAGAAGGTTACCCTACCTTGGTGTGAGGTATGTAGAAATAGACATCGCCTTGGTGAATATTATTACATGCAAAAATATGTCTAGACACCTACCAATATTTACTGCACATTCTTTAAATATGTGGGGCATGATGAGAAGGACTGTAGGGCTTATGACCTCTTGCATGAAAAGTCAAGAGATACATATAGGATTCAAGGAGAGATGCAGTAGGAGGGATGCAGTTTAATTCTCCAGGAAGAGGAAACTTCAACCCTCGCGGTGGATTCAAAGGACGAGGATGAGGAGGAGGCATGGATCAAGGTCGAGGTCAGATCACTTTTTATAATTGCGCCCAACAAGGTCATTTGGCAAGGGACTGTCAGAACCCTTGTACTACTTGCATCTACTGCAACTCATTCGAACATGTGATCGAAGATTTCCCAGCATTGCTGGCTAAACTTCAGGAAAGACAAGGTGGAAACTAGCAAGTCCAATTAATATCGGTAGAGCCTCGCAGAGAGGATCCCAGAGTCGTTGTTATCATGAGAGGTGACGTTTTTATAGGAGAATACAGGGTGACCCCATAAAAGACTACAGAGGAATCAAGGGTCAAAAGAGCTACAAAGAAGACATAGTTGTTTGATCCAAGGAAAGAAAAGCAGACGTTTGAAGAGGCAAGAAGAGAATTTAGGAGAGGACATGATTCTTCATCTAAGGCAAAACCAAAAGTGAAAGAATGTGGAATGCCTTTGGAATTCGATCAGACTGCATCACCTGGAGAAGGAAAAGAGGTAAGCAATCTTGTAGGATTCTTATATACATTTATTGATTTAATTAAGGATGAAAGAGCCATACAAGAACTACAACACTTGATCAAACAATATGAGATAGGAAGAATAGACCCTATGCTGAGTAGGGATGTGAACCAAGTATCTAGTAAGAGAAGAACAAATAAGGAACTACACCTTAATGCTTAGATTGGAGACTATGACATAGATTATGTGGTCCTCGACTTGGGATCAAAAGTCAATGTTATGACGAAGCAGACCTGGGCACTGATGAGAAAACCTAAGTTGATTTATTCCCCTATTAGGCTCAGGATGGCTAATCAGTAGGCAATAAACCCCTTTGGAAGACTGGATCATGTTCCTGCGGACATCAACGGGGTCAGGACGTTTGCAAACTTCGAAGTGATTGAGATAGTTGATGATAGTTGTCCTTATCCTGCGTTGTTGGGCATTGATTGGGCTTTCAACAATTCAATTGTTGGTGACCTAAAGAAAAGAAGAATGAAATTTCAAGGTGATGGCCTTAGGTTCATTGCGCCTTTTGATCCTAATGAAGGTCATCGATACACAGAACCCATCAGAGAAGAAGACCGTGCATACGAGCTGGAGAATATATATAAATTGACAACAAGACAACATGATTACATTAATCCCACAACAGATGGGAATTTGAGTTGGAGAAGTGAAAGTTCATGTTCATCAGACTTAGAAGAAGCATTGGAGAACTGGCATAACAAAATGTATGAAGTTTATGCCCGGAGGTGTGCCAGATTAACCATGGAAGTTCATTGGATCGGCACAAATGTAAGTAATCTACCCACATTTGATGGTTTGAATCATTTAGAAACATTCTTATTGGAATTTGAAGAAGTTATACCAATATAATAGAGGTTGTTGGCACTGGACGTAGCCTTGAAAGAAACACCAGCAAGATGGTGGGGAACACACAAGAATAACATCGCGGAGTGGGTGCAATGTCGCACTTTAATGACAGTGCGCTTTTCAGACCAAGTCGAAGGGTGTGAAGTTCAATACACAGGTGAGACCTGTCCAAAGGACCATGTGCGATGTTGTGAGGAGGCTTGGAGCAACATTCCTCAAGAACAATGAGTGCACAAATTCATTAACACTTTGGACACAACACCTATCAATTGGTATCCTCAGGAAGAACTGTTCCTCACCACTTCAGATTGGTATGGTATGACTCAGAAATTTATAGCTACATTTTGATTTGAAAGTCAGTACCCCATAGTATATTAGGCTTTACAATTTGTAAGACAGAAAGTCTTTGAGGAGGCCACTAACCTCCCTTTGGAGCAAGAAGAAGATGAATGGACTGCACCTCTTTAGAAATTATAGGGTTGTTACAATATCAATGTTGATGAAGATGATGATCCTAAGAATTTGAACATCGCAGAAACTGAAGGACATAGAGACATAGAAGGGTCTGGGATTGAATTATCTTTCATTGGACAACCAATTAAAATCAAGAGAGTTAATATTGGAACAAAGAAAGCACCTAAGTTGGAAAACGTTAGATATTACTGGGATGATGCCACTATTGATAAGATTACAGAACTACTACATGAGTATCAAGACTTGTTTCCAACCAAATTGACAGACATGGAGGACATTAAAGGTCCCATGGGAGAAATGAATATTCCCCTAAAACTAGATGCAAGGCTAATCAATAAGAGACCTTACAGACTAAATCCTAAGTATAATCAGAAAGTCAAGATTGAATTAGATAGAATGTTGGAAGCAGGAATCATAGAACCTGTTGAAGGATTAGAATGGATTAGCCCTATGGTGATCCAAGATAAGAAGTCAGGAGAGATCAGAATTTGTGTAGACTTGAGGAAACTGAATGATGCATGCTTACATGATCCATTCCCTACACCGTTCACTGATGAAGTATTAGATAATGTAGGAGAAAAGGAAGTTTACTCCTTCATAGATGGCTTTTCAGGTTATCACCAGATCATGATTGCTAAGGAAGACATACATAAGAACACATTTGCAATAGAATGGGGATCTTTCCAGTACAGAGTGATGCCCTTAGGACTGAAGAATGCACCAACCATATTTTCCAAGGTGCTGGTTGAAGCATTCAAGGAATTTTTACATAAATTTTTAGAAGCATATTTTGATGATTGGACTATTTTTAGCTTACTGAAAGACCATATTGAATGTTTAAGACTAATGTTGGATAAGTACAGGCAATGTCAGATTTCCTTGAACCTAAAAAAGTGCATTTTCTTGTCACCTTTTGGAGTATTGTTGGGACGCATTATATGTAAGTAGGGGTTGTTGGTAGATCCATCCAAGATCACCATCATTGTTGATCTACCTCCTCCTACTTCGGTTAGACAACTGGGCACTGTGTTGGGACATACTGGATACTACAGGAATTTTATCAAGGGCTATCCACAGATAACACCACCCATGGAAAAGATTTTAAAGAAATATTGTCAGTTTCAATGGTCAGAGGAATGCCATCAGAGCTTTGACACACTAAAGCATAAGATGGTCACTGCGCATATTCTGGTTTTCCCAGACTGGAGAAAGGAATTCCATGTGCATGTCGATACCTCGTCCATTGCATTAGGAGAAATGTTAGCACAACCATGAGCAGGAGATATTGACCACCCGCTAGCCTTTTCTAGTAGGAAGCTATCTACAACTGAGATAAATTACACTACCACTGAAAGAGAAGGTTTAGCCATGGTGTATGCGCTGCAGAAGTTTTGACACTACTTGTTGGGAGGACATTTTAAGATGTTCACTGATCACTTTTCATTGAAATACTTAGTCAACAATCCATTGTTGGGGGGAAGAATATGCATATGGCTACTGTTATTTCAGGAATATGATTTTGAAATTGTGGTCAAGCCAGGGAGAATGAATAAGGGAGTTGACCACTTGTCTAGGTTAGACCATGGGGAGGAACTTAATAGCTTGGAGGATACACTACCAGACGCATAGTTGTTGGCCATCAGAAAAGTTGATGATCACTTCGCCGAGATAGTCCAGTTCATGTCTACATGAATGGCACCTCACGAATATACAATTATCCAGAAGAAACAGTTGGTAGTCCGTGCTGCAAATTTTTCACTTATAGTTGGACAACTATATAAGATGGGACCTGATGAGATCTTGAGGAGATGTGTTATGGAGGCATAAATACCACTGATTCTGGCAGAAGTACATGAAGGCATTGCAGGAGGACATTATGCAGGGAAAGCAACAACGCAAAATATTCTTAGAGCTGGCCTCTGGTGGCCCACTTTACATAAGGATGCTAAGGAATACTACAAAGCCTGCGATGTATGCCAAAGGGTAGGGAAACCTTCTAGAAGAGATGAGATGCCTTTAGCACCTCAGCTAACATTACATGCATTTGAGAAATGGGCCATTGATTTTGTGGGACCTATCAACCCACCAGGGAAGTGCACAGGAGCTCGCTACATCATCACTGCGATAGAGTATTTGACCAGATGGGAAAAAGCAAGAGCAGTTAAGGACTGTAGTGCAACTACAGCTGCGCGATTTATATTTGATGATATCATAACCAGATTTGGATGCCTAAAGATCCTTATGAGTGATCAAGGTACATGTTTTATTAATAAAACAATTGAAGCCTTGACTCAGGAATTTGAAGTTCACCATCAGAAGAGCACACCATACCATCTACAAGCAAATGGAACAGTCAAATCTTTCAATAAGATTTTGGAGACCGCACTGGCAAAGATTTGCAGTGTGAAAAAAGATGATTGGGATTTGAAAGTGCCAACAGTGTTATGGGCCTATCGAACCACTTGCAAGAAGCTGACAATGAAACCCCCCTTTAAGTTAGTATATGGCTTGGAAGCAGTCGTACCTATGGAATATTTAGTTCCTAGCTTAAGAATTGCAGCGTTTACAGATATGGATTACATCGGTGTTGTTCAAGACAGGCTTGTGCAGTTGGTAGAACTAGAGGAAGATAGGTTTATTTTCGGATTTCAACAGCAGGTACAGAAGGAGCGAGAGAATGCCTACCACGACAGGCATATCAAGAGGAAAGAATTTAAGCAAGGAGATCTGGTATTGGTATATGAAAACAAGTTCATGAAGCATCCAGGGAAGTTCAATACACATTGTATTGGGCCATTTGAGGTCGTCTATGTTACAAAAGGAGGAGCTGCGCAGTTGAAGACTTTGAATGGAGAATGGAAGGAAGTTCTAGTGAATGGGAGCCAGTTGAAATTGTATTATGACAGACAACTGCCTTGTAGCTCCCAATAAAATCAAAAGGAGAAGGGTGTAGGTACCAGGTACAGTTGAAACTGGATACCAGACATAGAAAAGATAGTCTGCACATAACATGGGGGGACAGAGTAGAAAGTACGGCTTGCTCCGCATAGTCTGAAGTCGAAGTAAAATAGAAGGTCTAGTCTTGCAGTGACTCGGGACGAGTCACAGGTGAGTGTTGGGGGCTTGTTGGCCCTTGGTTATGGATTAAGGTAGAAAGCGAAGGAAAAGGAAGAGAAAATACAAAGTACGAACTGCATGGAAGGCACATTGACTGAGAATGGGTCGAAGTGGTCAAAGAAGCAGAAAAGAAGGAACGAAGTAAGGGAAAGCTAACCGTTGGAAGAGAAGATCAAGGAAGACAGATCAACAAAGAGGATGGATCAAGGAAAACTCAACAAGCGAAAAAATACATCAACAAGTGCTTTGGAGCACCTCGTGGAAAAAACAGAAAGATATGCTAGCGAAGCCTTGAAAATATGGGTCAAGTGGACCTAGGATTTTAGACACCTAGGGTTTTGGTATTTAGGGTTTTGATACCTAGGTTTCAGCCTAAGGTTGTCCAAGATTCATTGTAATGTAAAAACAAAGATCTAGAGGAGAGAAAAAAGGTGCGTTCGAGATTGGTTGTTGATGTTGAGTGATTATTGTTGTGAAAAATAAGTGTTGTGTGTGAGAGCATTCTTGTATTGTAATATATTCAGTTGGGTGAGAAGATCAACCCTACAGCTGGGTGCACAGGGAGGGGAGATAAAGAAGAGAGGACGAGAGAGAGATCTGCAAGCTAAGTGCGCAGATAGAACTGTATGTTTCCATCTTAATATATCAAGAAACACAGTTCTGTGGACGTAGCCCTAGGGAGAGGGTGAACCACATAAATATTGTTGTCTCTGTGGTTGATGATGTGTTCTTTTCTTCCTTTTATACTGTTACTGCATTGATGTGTTAGATATGAGATAAATCTGGTGAGGTAAGCTTAAGAGTAGTAAAGAATAACTAGATTGTTGTGTGTTGTGACCCTGGATCCACTTTTAATTTCCTCTGGTTGTAGACACCTGTGTCCTCCAACCCCCGTATTGCTACTTCGGGTGAGACTTCATCTGCTTCGCAGGTGTTGGTGAAAGGGCCAGTAGTTAGGGCTTGTTGGTGCGTCGTTAGAGTTGAACCCTAGGTCTACCCCTGTGCCAACAACAATCATCAAACTTCCTACTAGCATATAATACTCGAGACATATAACCCTTTTCTTCTTCATCAATTAAGACATAAACTTGAAAAGAATTTACAATGGAAAGCCAAAGGGATTTTACCAGTTTCACATTATTCATACTGAATTTCCTGAGTATCTTCACCACATACTTCTTTTGTGATAACCAAGCTTACCATATTTCATGTCTCTGTGTATTTCCATGCCCAATATTTATTTTGTTGCTCCTAGATCCTTCATAACAAACATCCTAACCAATTGAGCCAACTTGTTGATCTCAACCATGCATGTGCTTTCAACAAGCATAACATATAACACAAATATAATGAATATACCATTAACACAATGGTTATACTCACTTCTTGTAAAATTTGGCTCACCATGAAGGAATCAAACATCCTGTACCATTTTCCTAGCATGCTTCAGGCCAAACAATGATTTTTGAGTTTGCAAACAAATCTCTTGTTGCGATTCTGAACTAAATGTTCTGGTTGTTCCATATACATCCCCTTATAAAAGGAGATTCATCAAACACTGCATCTCTGTCCATGATGATTATGTGGGTAGTAGGATCCCAAAGTATTCACCCCTTAACATAATCACCATTTCTAAACTGGACACACTGCTCCACCTCAAACTTTGCATTCAAACAACTTTGACCAAATCCGGTCAAACCGGCCAAGTAAGCCTTCACCGCTTACCTCCAGGCCCATTTACAATGGAGTTCACCAAGCCTTTTATAGGCTTCATTACATGCAATTCATGGACACAATACCACGGGATGCCCAAAAGCATGGACCCGAAAAACCACCTGCTTTGACCTAAAAATAGATTTAACTCAATAACTCAACAAATAGTATTGAGGGCTCTTGCATCTAGATCCTCCCAGTCCTCGTCTGTTATGCTTGATGGTTTCTTTGAATTTCCAACGAAGGCCTTTTGCAATCCTTGTTGCACAAGCAGATCTCGCATCTTAAGCTTCCATAGCGCAAAGCTATTCTTACCACTCAATTTCTCCACCTCAAACTTAAAACTCTGCACTTTCACCATTAAAAAAAAACACCATCTAAAACCAAGCTTATAATACTAGGCCTTTTATAATAAAACAACAATGATAAGATATAATTGAAAAAGGTTTAATCCAATATATATATATATATATATAATATTTAAAAAACCCTTTTTTAAAAACATCCACTTTTTTTTTCATTCAATAAAAAGTCCACCTCTTACCATGAAAATGATCCTCCACTCATACTCATTCAATAAAGGTGATTATACCATGTGCATATAATATTCCACTCACCTTTCTACCATATTAAATAAGTATTTTATACTGCATAAAAGGGTCGACCTTCCCTTTTAATAAAACGCCCTTTCAACTTTATTAAAACCCTCCACCTCACTCACTTTTGAATAAGACAAAGAACCCTTCAAACTTTAGTTTATAAGATGCATGCGAATCATCCTTTTAATTTTTCCTTTAATGGATCTTCGCACCTTGTAGGAGAACTGGATCGTCACACCTTGTATGAGGATCACATGCAATGATTTCTAAATCGTCGCACTTTGCCAATGGATAGCTTGCGATGATTTGCACTCAAATTGTCGCAACTTGTACTCAAATTGTTGCATCGTGTATAATTTGTTGTCTGCGATGACGCTGCACTATGTGCCGTGTATAACCCGCGACGATTTCATAATTTTTTAAAGTAATGACGTTGCATTGTGCCACAGGGATGACCCGCGACGGTGTAATAAAACTCGTCACCGGCTCTCCACTTCCAGCGATTAGATTCTTTTCTCCACTGCTCTTTGTTCCTTCAACTCTAAGCTCTGATACCACTTGTTATGTAGCGGAAGCAAAACATAGCATATATAATAGAGCATAAACTAAGCAAGATCAAACACGCATAAAACCGAGCACATCAATCATACACTTGACACAATGATTTATGTGGAAACCCAAATCGGTAAAAAACCACGGGCAATGATTATCAATCTTCTTCTATTCAAGGGAGAATTACAATAGCCAACCCAGTCATACAACCATCCTCTCCTCACACAATGCACTCACTTGCACTCTAGCTAGCATTGTCCATTGCACATTGTCCTCTACCTCTATGGGTATGCTCATATATATAACATCTATCACTCAGTTACACAGACTGATCATGGATAGATAACATAGTTACACGAACAGTTCATAAGTAGATTGTGTGCATGCGCACGTGCATGTGCATATGTATTTGCATATGCATGTGCATGTGATAGCATGGAAAAATTCGTTGACATGTTTCCAACAAAACAATGTGAAACATCACAATCACAAAAAAACACACACAAAAAGCTTTTGTCCCAACAAAAATATAATAAAATATAATATTATGTCTCAAAAAAATATAATTTTAAGCATTGATATGGCATGCTATTAATATTAAGCATATTAAAATATGTTATGGTCCCCAAAGCTTTTGAGCTTTTGAAATTGGCTATCAAATATTCAAATCGCCTTTTGAAATTAAAAATGCTACTCTGCTACTAGAAGTCACAATAAATTTTATAAAAAAAATTCAATTTTTGCTATTTTGTACCTTAAATGAAACCTTTATACATAAAATCTACATCTTATAGTAAATCAGAAACCTTACTGAAGCTATTCACAAAACACTTTGGAGTAAATCAAAAACCTTAATGAAGCCATTCACAAAACCCTCCTCTCGTTCAGGTAAGAGTTCTTATGCCTATAACATTAAAAACCCAAGCACTCTTATTATCTCGGAGGAAGAGATGCCCTTGCCTCACCTACATAAATAAACAATGTTAAAATTCTTTTTAACCTGAAACGATTAAAATTCTTTTTAACCTGAAACGAATATCTCCATACAGCAGAGTCTTCCTAAATAATTTGGAAAAATATATATATATATATAAATAAATAGAAAGTAGATAAATTTAAATTTTGAAAACCTCCCACCATTACACAATAATTTATATGAAATTTCTTATGCCTGATTAGGTAGGGTTCTACAGGCTACTTCGTAATTTTCTCCCAGGACTGCGAGCAGACCGCCACTGCTTAAATGTACACTGAAATACGATATTCACAGGGGCGGGTACTTCACACAAACTTCCGTGCAAACTGAAAGGCTTAACATTTGGGGATTTCATTAAAATCACTATCATATAAGGAGGCAGTAAACGAAAGGCGTTACAAATTCTTTACATCTGTCCAATTAACCAGCAGCATGCCACCATTGAAGCGCCATCCTGCCAGTGCCGCATACTCCATTACGACTTATACCTGGCAATTGGTTGATTAGAGAAAATTCATTTTTACATACTAATATGTGTTAATCTAGCATTTTAGTGACTAACAAACATATTTTGAGGTGCAAGAAGGTTAAGGGATTAAATTTTAGTGTTTAATTTGGTATACACTTGTAAGAATATTCTCCTTTCATTAAATTACATATTTTTTATTAATTGATTTGAAAGTTTTTAATAGGTATAATTAATAGGTAATGAGGTAATAAGTAAAAATAGAAAAAAATAATTTCATTAGGAGTTGTTTTGTTATAAGAATTGATTTTTTCACTTTGCACGAAATCACTATTATTTGTTGTTTAAAATCCATTTCTGAATGTAAAAATGGATTCAGCATGTTGAAAAACCCCTTGACCACTAGGATTACACAAAAATAATCACTCAAATCTACAAATCTAACAATTTCTAACATGATTTTGAAAAATATCTTATCATTTCATATAACCTTTAGACTACGACATTCCATTATTTATATTGCTATTCATGATTAGTATTATTATGGGTTTCACATTTTTTTATTTATCATTGCATTTGGATTTTACATTTTTTTATTTATCATTGCATTTGAGATCTGCAAGGAAGCAGGGGATGCAAGGTATTCCCCTTAGGTTTGGATTCGCCATTATTATAAACCGTGTTTACACAGGTTATGGCTTTTATTGCCATGATGCCCAAGACCTGGCCTCCAATTACAAAATCCGAGATAAAAAAGACTCTGACTGAGAGGCAAAGGCAGACGTCTACACAAGTACACGTTCTGTGTACACGTACCCCTTTCGGTCACTCAATCGACCCCTTTTTCATCTTAGCTGTCTATCCAATCTTATTAATGGCTCAAAATCACACATTTGCTTCCTCTTCCTCCACCTCCCAACACCAATTACAAGCACATTCACGATGTCTTTATAAACCATCCCGGCCACGTTAAGAAAACCTTCTCCAGCCATCCGGCCCCTTCTTTCCTATGGATTCCGAGTATTTCTGGACCAGCGAACTGCAGGACGGGGAAAACTTAACTTCTCAAATAGAAGAAGCTATAGCAACGGCCTCTGTTCATGTAGCGATTTTCTCTATATGGGATACCCGGAGTCAAATTGGTGCGTTGGAGCACTGGCTGATGTTGAAGTCGAGGGCTACCATTATTCCAGTTTTTTACCATTTGAGTACATTTTTAGTTTCATATAACATTGCGATTTCAGCAATTGATATTGGATTCTTGGACTGGACTGAGTTAGGCTCCGAATCTACTAAAACACTCAAAATTACAATTTAAACAATGCAAACTGACGTATTCAATCATTCATCATCTACCCAATTCCGATGAATATTGAGTACGTCGTATCAAACTCCTTCACTAATCTTCCTATTCAAACCCAATGAAAATTCAGTTGCTCTTTATCGTTTTTCACATTAATTCACTGATGTTTTTGCATGAATGATGCTTCACAGCTCCTGTCTCCATACGCCTTTGCTAATCTTCCTATTCAAACCCAATGAAAATTCAGTTGCTCCTTATCTTGTTTGCATTAATTCACATGTGTTTTTGCATGCATGATGCTTCACAGATCCTCGCCCCACTTGGCCTTATGAGGCTCTTGTTTATATAATGATGCAGAACAATAGAGAAGTATTTAAGTTTAGACTGTTATTTGAACATCAGAAAACCTTGCCAAAAGATTATTAAACGCATTAATGGATTTAAAAGGATTATCATCGAACGTCAAGTCCCACAGTGCTATGCATGAACACAAATTCTTTGACAAAATAAGACATTTCCAATATGAATTGTTAAGTCCGCCTCCAAATTTCTTTTACAACGGATTTACATGCCACTTCTATATGTCTTTCATTTAGAACTGCAAAACAAGATTTTTAATTTCCATTCTTCCTGCTGTAATTTTGTTGATCGGCTGAGTATTCCCCCGCCCTACTGCAGTCAGTTTGGGACCTCGCAGACTCTCCATTCCGTGACACTCATGGATGTCCAGTCGTAGAAGTTTTGAAAGACCACAAAGCCCTGTTATTTTCTTCAATACGGGACAATCTTCCAATGATACTAGTATTGTTGGCAATGCTCCAACCTCGACCAGTTCATGACAAAATCTGATGTCAATATTGAATAGATTAAGCAGAGACAGAATTGATACAACACACTACACTATTGATGTGTATTCTATTAATATGAACATGTATAGTTACAAAATAGGGTTACAAGACAGAGTTACCAACTCGTGTAATGGTAAACTAACTAACTAACTAGTTAAGGATGCAATTAGGTATTTTTCTTAACACTCCCCCTTAATTACATCCGATAAAAACTATCATGTAGCAGTAAACTAACTAACTAACTAGTTAAGGATGCAATTAGGTATTTTCCTTAACACTCCCCCTTAATTACATCCAATAAAAACTATTATTATCACCAGCATCCGACAATAAACTTAACATCATTTTGTAGTTCGTCACTAATTTTGATAGACTAATTTCCAACAGTCGTAGAGAATTATAAATAAAATGCGTTGAGGAAGAAACCCTAGGCATACCTCAAATGGAAATTGATTCGTTGAGATATGAATAGCCCGATTATAACAATGTTGTATGTATGGTACATTGTCGTCCCATGTCTTCTGGTGGCTCTAATTATACCTCTGTAGTAGATGCACTAGTGTTTGATTCACAACTTCTATCTATCCATTTGTCTAAGGATGAAATGCACTGCTCCTTCTTTTTCTATTGCTTCAAAAAATTGGGGTTATCAGTTGAGGCAGGCTTAGGCGAGGCAAGGTCAAGTGGAGACCGCAATAACATATGTATTATCTGGAATAACAAATTTGGTTTAAGGAACCTTCATTTGAGGTGAATAACTTTAATGCATCAGGGCTTGGTTTCACTGTTTAACTACAGAGGGCTATCGTCATATGGGGACTAAACAAAGATTTATTTATTGATTGATTCGTTTTTGAGTGGAGATCAACTGGGTTTTGGTTCTCTTTCAGGGGTCGTCTTCCTCTTATAATAATCATCAGTCTCAATGGAGTGTTAGGTGTAGGGGGTGTGTCTCCTAGGTATTGAACATGGGGAACAAATCTTGCCTATAGAAAAGCTCACAACTTCTTACAATGAGACCAAAAAACTTACTGGAGTGTCCACTGGGGTGTCGGGTACAACCGAACATGCACCCCTCAAATTACAACAATTTATTTCTTATGTATTCGCTGATGAGTGAAAAAAAAAAAAAATTAGTTATATTTTGTTGCATGTCTTTACCCATCTTTCTTCTTTGTGACTTTCTTCATGCAGTTTTTACTGCTGAATAATGTGGAAAAGTTGTCCATAAAATGACTCAATGTCAACTATTCTTGCTCTTCAACAATAGAAGACGCAATAACGATTCTTTCTCTTCAATAATAAAAGAGGAAATACTCTTGTCTTGCGGCAACCTCCCTAGAATAGATTTTCTTTCTTGTAGACTATTTGCTCCATGACGACTCTTCTTCATCTATCGGCTTTAGAAGAGGAAATACTCTTGTCTTGTAGCAAAGAGGAAATACTCTTGTCTTGCGGCGACCTCCCTGGAATATATTTTCTTTCTTGTAGACTATTTGCTCCATGACAACTCTTCTTCATCTATCGACTTTGTTTGCCTTACTAGAATATGCTTCTTCAATTCACACATAACTTCTTATCTCATTGCAACTCTCTTTATAAATGCCAAAATAAATCTCATCACCATGCTTAACATCTTTTTTCTCTTGAATTTACCTTCGTCTTGAATTTCTGTATTCTCCTGTCATTTGTTAAAGTAGTTAATTCTAACAAAATAACTACATTAATATTGAGTTAGCTAAGCTCAATATTTTTTTACATTTTTTACATTTTCAATTCCTAAACTTATATATCACTGGAATAACAACATTTTCACTTTCCCTTCAACCTAAATCCTCCATCAACCATTTTCTTATTTTTAAACTTTACTCACTTTATTTCTTTATGAATTCCAAATGCAAATAACTTTACTCACGTTATTTCTTTATAAATTCCAAATGCAAATATTACTACGTCCAACAATATTAGGATTTCGTTTCACTGCCTCCGTTAAAAATAAAATATTTTTCCACCGCTTCTCCTAAAAATAAATAAACATTTCTAATTTCTTCAATCTATGTTCAACGGATTGTCATTTCACCAATACTGACCAGCCAATGTCTCATTTAAAATAATATATATATATATATATATAACTTATGCGGGTTTACGGATGCAGGCTTAACGATTCTTACAGCTCGGTCTTCGCGGCTCCTCACAAACTGACGATCTTTTTTTCGTACGGACGGTTCGAATGCTCTCACTCACCGGCGCTCCTTTGGACGACAGATCCGTGTCTTTGAACATATTTACACCGAAGGTGTTTTTAAGGGGAGGTTCCTCTTGGAGCCTTAGTCGTCTGTCCAGAACCTATAAAACTTTGCCATTTGTTCATTATCAATCAACCAATCTTTTATATCCACCCGTCCTCTCCTTCACCGACTCCGAGTCCAGATGGGGCATTGTTCAATAGGCGGTGACAACTACGTTTTTTCCTCATCCCGTGGTGACAGATTGACATTCGCTACGCTCTGCTCCGCCCCTGCACGGCAGACCGGACCAAACCATGATAGATAGCTTTTGTCTAGTTGAATCTGGTGCTCATGAATTGATTGCCAATGACAGGGATGGAGGGAAGAGAGGATTGCACTTTGCTTTTAGGTTCAGCGCTTTTCTTCCTGCTGGCTTTACGAATCACCCGCCAAAAAAGACATATAGTTTTGTCAAATGGAGACCTGCTGCTATTGGCACTGAAGGATGGACTGTGAGTGAAGCTACTTATCGAAATTGGGCCTGCAAACTGCAGTTTTTTGAACTAAAATGGGGCTCCGTTCTTCACTGAAAGTGCCATGGTTGAGAATCATGGACAAAAATTCAAGGAATGTACCAAGAGGGATGTAAATTAGCAACCCATCAAGATGATCTACAAAGATAAATGTGAATTAATATACTGCAGACTGAAAGAGTTGTCAGACTGCCACAATGTGGTCTTGGCTTGAATAGTAAGCATCAGTGGGGCGAGATCCAGGGTGTAAGCTTGATTCAAACCATTTTAGTAAATTTTTGGGGCCGTGGTCCCGAAAAGAGAGTCTTCTTAAGATGTTCTAGCCAACGCCCATTGCCATAGATTAAAAGATTTGCAATGCCCTCAAGGGATAAATTCTTGGAGAAATAAGTCCTGGTTCAAATGGCGTTTTTGTGGCTGGGAACTGCTGTTTGCTACTTTGCTTGTAAGCAAGAAAAACACCATCGACCGAATGCCTCTGTAATGTAATTTCCAGGTATCAAGCTACTCCACAGGACTGCCAGTTTTGATCAGAACATGTTATGCTCTTGAAGCATGTCTCAACATGCTAGTAGTCATGACATTTATCGACTTTGGATCATAGATGTATGTGGTAACTTCAAAATCGTTACTATATGTACAATTTAGTCTTTCGATGCCTGTATTTTAGTCCTGTAGGCCTAGGTTCATCTATGTAAATGATGGCTTTTATTCTTTTAATAGATTTGAAAGACCATCATATAGGATAGTTATATAGCAGCCTAGATGATAATTGAGTGAAGGCATTTCATGTTGTTGAGCTTTGGGGTCTGCTCATTAGGTAATCTAGAACATCACTGAGCTAATTCCAACTACGAGTATCTTTTCAGATTATTGAATTGTTTTGAAATTAGAACTACACGTTGAATTTTCTACATTTTTGTTTGTGAAGGCACCTCTACTTTTGTTAGGTCAAATAGTTTGAACTTTGAAGTGAAATTTCATTGGACGTCATGAGAAAATTTCTGGACCTTGTGTATTGTTGGTGAAGTGTTTTGTTTGGCTATAGATCATCCTGCTTTCTGCAAACTGAAGAGCCTGTTGTGCAATTAATGTTGATGGTGCAGTTATCGTGGACCATGTTGTTGATGCTAAATTCTGATTGTTCAAAATCGATCAACAATATTTCCAGTCGTCCTTATCAACACAATCACATTAAAGTTTAAACTAACAACAAAAGGTCGGTTTGTTATTACATTAGATGTTGGACTTCAACGTTTGATTTTATTTCAGTTTATTAGCTTTGTTCACCCCTACATGTAACACATTTCTTATAAATGTAAGACGGATACCTATTGACATATATTGATCATGGTATTGCTTGGGCTACTTCCACAACATCCCCTCCGCTCTATTGTGTAGGAGTGGCTCTCTACCTTTCACAGTCTCACTATATTCACGTTTGCTACACCCATGGGCCTAGATCCACTAAGAGAGGTGAGCTAATTGTTTTAAAAATGTTATTATTTATTGCCTAGGACAAAACATTCAAGAAACTAAAGGTGTTTGGACACTTCAAATTGGTCATTGGTTGGGCTAACTTTTGGTTGGGCTAATTCAAAAGTGAATATTTCAATTGAAAATCTAAAATTATAAATATTTTGATTGAGAATCTAATAGATGAGTCAATTCTACAGGGAATTGAACACGATAGTAGGAAATCAGGAAATACATCTAAGGAACCTTTATGTATTTGTAGACAGTGAAGAATCTAATGATACAAAATTCACACTATAGGGATAAAATGAAGGAAGTTAATGATGTAAACAGTAGTCTTAGTTTTGATTTTTGAATTTTGAATTTGTAAACAATGAAGAATTTAATTCTATGGAACTCGATGAAACTCTCACTATAAGGATTAAATGAAGAAAGTTAATGATGTAAACAATAGTATTAGCTTTGATTTTTGAATTTGTAGAGAGTGGAGAATCTAATACTATGGAATTCACACTAAAAGTATAAACTGAAGGAAGTTAATGATGTAAACATTAGTATTAATTTTGATTTTTGAATTTGTAAGATAGAAAGTGGCAGACACTATAGGAAGTTTTTGAAATTATAAGAAAGTTCGGTAGATACATGATGACAAAAAATGAATGATTCCCCTTTTATGATGGGTAGAAACATGTATATTCAACCCATGAATATAAGAATTTTCCAAGAAAAAAAATATAAACAAATTTAATCCAAATCTTAAATCGATATAAAATGATAACTCAACACATTGTAATAAATATATAAACAAATTTATTTACACTATATACTTTGATTTATATATTATGTATTTTATAAATCCGTCCCATGTACATTATTTCAACATCTGATTACATCGAACATGTTTTATCAGGGAGGATTCCTTGATAGGTCTTCGTCGTCTATATGAAGCCTATAACATAAGGCCACGTATCGTAATCTTTACACTAGACCTGCCACCTATCTGCAATGTGCAGTGTTTTCTACAACTAATTTCATTTTTTCCATTTAATGTTTTAATGGACATCATCGACATTGTCTCTGTAGCACACCTTTTCAGCTACTAAGGTTTAATCGCTCTGAAAAGAAGACTATAACACCACTTTGTACAGATGTTATACAATCCACATGCATTTAAACAATAAACACATTCAACACAAAAACACAGAGTATTCATATGAATTACTGCCATAATCATCAAGCAATTAGCTTTTCATATTAATTCATATACACAACGAAAAACATGATACAAAAGCAGAACAGTCATGCAAAACATGATTAAAGAATAATCAGATACTTATCTTTATCAATGGTAGATTCCACCAACCAAGTGCAGGCCTTCCACGAACCTCCCAGCGTTAGACCACACTGCTCATCATCTCAGCAGTGGGTCACCCCCGAGATGGGACTAAGCTCCACCCGAAGACAAGGAATCCTAGGCTAGGCTGAGGTTATAGGGAAAACAACGAATACAATATGGAAGGGTTCTTCCCAATATGCCATCTTACGCCCACTACTACCAGACTCTCATTCCCCACATGCCTGTTCCGCCCAGGAGTATACACCTTCACAAGAACAGTCCGTCAGTGCTAACCTCCCTCTCTGGGTCTCGGCAACAGGTCGGATCAGGAAGTCTCAGAGCCTGAAGCTGGTGCTGGACACTCTCTAGAGGGAACCACTTCCCAGCAAACTCTCTCACCTGGAAGGAGTTGCTCGTAGGCCTGAAAACCTACCTCTTCTAACCACAACCACCTCCCTCTCCTGGAGCGAGGGCATTCACAGGCTCAATTACCACCTGCACTGGACAAAAAATCACGTGCAGTCCATCTCTGCATGACCACTACAGTCAACCGGGAATACAGACTCAAACTTCTCAAACAAACTCAGCAATGGCGGCAAGGTCTCACGGTGTTGGTTTTCAGAATTGCGTGACAAGCAATTTTCGCAAGGAATTACACAGACTCTCTGGTGCAGAACGGGGAGGATGAACCAAGCTTATCAGAAAGCGAACAAAGTCTTCTCGGCTCTCAGAACAGAGGGTGTACACGGATTTGCAGAGACAAACACAGGCTTTTTTCCCGTTTCAGAATTGCACAAGGATCTCTTATAGAGGTCACAAAGTTCATGCTCACGACAGTCCAGGGTCGAATGGAGGAGAGAGCCTTCACGGATTACCTCGTCTGTTTTATTTGCATGCATTAGGGTGGACACTTGTCACCCTTGAAACTGCATGCGTTCCTCGGCATGCATCACCTTTCTTATGGTTATGAACTTAGGATAAAGCATAAATGGCACATGTTCTTTTGGAATAATAGTAAAATATTATTCCCAGGATTAAGCCCCCTAGGCTCAACACTTAGCCCCTTTTCCCACCTTCCAGCCCCTAATTCCTTGCCCACTCTATGGATGCTTAGTCCCCCTTCACTCATTCATCGTGGTCGGTCTGCACCTGGCGGTGTTTATATTTTATTAAATGTTCTGCATACATACAAGTACAACAGCAGGCTCCTGGCCTTCAACACTTAGGCTCCTTGGCCTAACAAACACATAAGTCTCCAGCTTATAAGAACTTGGCTCACTAGCCTATAAAACATAATCACAATTCCTTTCAGAACTTGGTTTACAACGGGCCTCGGCCTTGGGGACACTACAATCCCCCTCCCCTTATTTTTGCACTGTCCTCAGTGCAACTTACACTGTCTCTGCAAGCCTTTCAAAATCTTCAAAAAGATGTGGGTACTCTGCCCGCATAACATCTGCATGCTCCCATGTCGCGTCCTCAGGACCGTACCAGGTCCACTGGACCTTTACAAGCTCTATAGCTCGATTCCGGAGCTGTTTTCTTTTCCTGTCCAATATGCGTACATGATGCACTTGCAGGGCACCTTCTGGTTCCACCTGAATCACATTCCAATCGATAACATGATTAGCATCATGTACATATTTCTTAAGTAGTGAAACATGAAACACATTATGTACTATCATAGATGCAGGTAATGCAAGCATGTATGCAACTGACCCAATCCTTTCTAGGATCTCAAATGGCCCACAAAATCTTGCTGTCAATTTGGCGCAACTTCCCAACCTCAGGGAACTTCTGTTAGTTTTCACTTTCAGGAAAACATGGTCACCCACTTTGAATTCTCTATGGGTTATGTTACTATCAACGTAACTTTTCTGCCTGTCCTGGGCAGTTTTTAGATTATGTTTAATTCTTATCATTTGATCTTCCATCTCTTTGAGCAGCTCAGGCCCAACTACTTCTTTGTCAGCTGGATTATCCCAGCTCACTGGAGTGTTGCACTTCCTTCCATAAAGCGCTTCGAATGGGCTCATCTTCAGTGATGCATGATACCCATTATTGTAGGCGAATTCTACCAAATGCAGGTAGTCTTCCCACCTTGATGGTTTATCCATCACATACATTCTAAGCATGTATTCTATTACTCTGTTTACTCTCTCTGTCTATCCATCAGACTCGGGATGATATGATGTGCTAAAGTTCAGATTCGTTCTGAATCCTTTGAACAGTCCTTTCCAGAAATTCGAAGTGAATTTCGGGTCTCTATCAGACACAATTGTCTTAGGAATTCCATGCAAGTGTGAAACTTCTTTTAAGAAGATATCAACAACATCTGCTGCTCTGTGGGTGGTTTTCAGTGGAATAAAATGGGCAGCTTTAGTAAGCTTTTCCACCACCACCATGATTGAATCATGTTGCTTTCTTGTTCTGGGCAATATTGTGATAAAATTCATTGTTACCACGTCCCATTTCCATTCAGGAATAGGTAAAGGCTGCAACAACCCTGCTGGGTGCCTATGCTCAGCCTTAACCTTTTGGCACTCCATACATCTGGCGATGTATTCAACAATTTCTTTCTTCAAACCCGGCCAAAAGTAATGGCTTTTGACTGCTGCCATAGTATTCTGATATCCAGGATGTCCAGCATAAGCCACATTATGCATCTCCTTTAGAATTTCCAGCTTCAATTCTCGGACATTGGGTACATACACTCTGTTTTTATACAGAAGTAAACCATCAGCTCCCAAGGTGTAACTTTCCTTGGTCTGTGGTCCCTCACACTGTTGTAGCTTTGCTACAAGACTTTTGTACTGCAAATCAGTATTTGCAGCTTCTAAAATTATGTCTTTCATCTCATTCATGTACATGCTAATGGTTGCATCATGTAATTCGTGCACCTTTCTACTGAGTGCATCAACCACCTTATTTTCTTTCCCCTTGATATGCTTGATATCAAAGTCATATTCGCACAGAAACTCCATCCATCTGATTTTCCTGGCATTTAAGGTCGGCTGATCAAATAAATACTTCAGACCATTATGGTCTGTTCTTAACTCGAATCTCTTGCCCATGAGGTAATGTCTCCATTTCCTCAAGGCGTGGACGATTGCTGCCAGCTCTAAATCGTGAGTGGCATAATTCTTCTCATGCTCCTTCAACTTTCAGGATTCATAACAAACTACAAATCCCTCTTGGCTGAGACCTCCTCCCAGCCCCTCCTTACATGCATCTGTGCACACTACGTAATCCTTGTTTGGATCTACAATCTTCAGGATTGGAGCATTGGTTAGTAGCTGCTTCAATCGTTGGAAGCTGCTTTCACATTCTTCAGTCCATTGGAACTTCTTCTCCTTCCTTTGCAAGGAAGTGATAGAATGAGCTATCTTTGAGAATCCGGCTATGAACCTCCTATAATAGCCCGCCAGACCCATAAAAGATCTAACTTCTGCCACATTCCTTGGCGCTGGCCATTCTCGAATGACCTGTACCTTCTCAGGATCCACAACGATCCCTTCTTTAGATATAATGTGCCCCAAATAATGGATCTGCCTTTGGTAAAAAGAGCACTTGCTCAGTTTTTCTTATAACTGGTGTTCTCTCAACACCTGCAGCACCATTCTCAGGTGTTTCTCATGTTCTTCCTCTGTCTTGGAATACACCAAGACATCGTCCAGGAAGACTATGACAAAATTGTCCAAATAATCTCTGAACACTCCATTCATTAAGCACATGAAAACAGCAGGTGCATTTGTCAGTCCAAATGGAACCACTGTGAATTCATAATGATCGTACCTTGTTCTAAAGGCAGTGTTGACAATGTACTCATCCTTTATTCTCACTTGGTGATATCTTGATCGAAGATCTATTTTCGAAAATATTTTTGCATCCTTCAACTGATCAAAAAGATCATCAATCCTTGGCAGAGGATACTTGTTCTTGACAGTGACCTTATTCAATTGCCGAAAATCAGTGCACAGCCTCAACGTCCCATCTTTCTTCTTCACGAATAGGACCGGGGCTCCCCATGGTGACACATTGGGGCAAATGTAACCTTTCTTTAGTAGCTCTTTGAGCTGCAATTGCAACTCTTTCAGCTCTGGCGTACTCATTCTATAAGGATCTTTCGAAACTGGAGTTGTTCCAGGGATCAAATTTATAGAAAAATCGATGTCCCTCCTCGGAGGTAGTCCAGGTACCTCCTAAAATACATCCTTGAACTCCTTGAGTACTTCATGATCTTCCATATTTGATACTACATCTCGAGATGCTTCTTCCACCCGAGATGCATATAATTGACAGCCTTTCCGGTAACATTTCTTCATCTGCATGGCTGAGATTTCCCTCATAGCCACGGCTCTGGGAATTCCTTGGACTGTTACCTGATTTCCCTCTTCGTTCAGGCATGTGATCCTCTTATTACGACAATCCAAAAGGGCGTGGTGCTGGTCCAACCAGTCCATCCCAATTAAGCAATCGTATGAGCCTAAAGGCAGAATGTTCAATTCAGCCTTAGTGCTCATTCCTTTCATGTCCACTGAACATGACTTAACCAATTCAGTGACCTTCCTCTTGGTCCCTGTGGCCAACTGCACTAACCAAGACTTCTCATGTTTGCTTCTCNTTAGATGCAAACTTTCCACCACTCTAGGATCTACATAACTATGGCTAGCCCCTGAATCAATTAAAATAACAAGTGGTCGGTTGTTGATCGTACCTTCCACTTCAATCATGTGCGATTGAAATTCTGCTTGCTTGTTGTCCAGGGCTGCGTAGATCCTCGGCATTCTGCTGCCCATATCGTCCACTGTTTCATCTTGGTGAACAGTATGTACAATTCTCGCTTTACCATTTTTATGGGGACAATCTTTGTACTTGTGGTTTCCTTGGCAGCCCCAACACTGAATGGGCGCCTGTCTCTTTCTTTGTGCTCCCTTTTCAGTCATTCTCGGCTCTCTAACCGATGGATTTCCCTGAAGATTGTTTCTAAAAAAGGGAGGCTTGTTTCCCTTTTGCCTCTGTTCCTTCTTAAACTTCCTCTGATCATTCCAAACCTTTCGAAGGATGAGCCTTTCTCATTGTTGTTCATACACGCATTTCGCCTTTCTTATGGTTTCTTCCATGGTCTTAGGATCGTCATATTGAATCTTGTCACTCATGGAAGGTGGCAGTCCACTCAGATATCTCTGAATTTTAACAGCCTCGTCTTTGATGAATGGAACATACTTCAGTAGTTCCAGAAAATTTCATTCATACTCATCAATGGTCATACTGCCCAACTTGAGTTCGAAGAACTCCTTCATCTTTCTGTCATAGTATCTTTTAGTCAGGTATTTATTCTCGAAATACCTCTTAAACTCCTTCCAAGTGACCTCTTTCTCTTTGATGTGTTGCACCTGCACAAACTGATCCCACCACATGGATGTTTTTCCTTTCAGTTGGTACATTGCAATTCTTCCTTCTGCATGGGCGGAATAATTCTGCAGTTGGAAGTATTTCTTCATGCCAAGCAACCAGGTCTTGGCATCTTCCTCCTTCTTATGTTCTCCATCGAATGTTGGAGGCTTAATCTTGTTCATCTCTCCCTTCAATTCCTCCTTTCCATATTTTTTATGTTTTCTAGTAGGGGATGGGCTTGAACTACTGTGTGTCTTCCTATCAGAATGTCTTTGGGAGCGACTAAGATGTCAGATACCACTCCTCGACCTACTTCTTCTCCCATGGGTTCTGCGAATCTCCGTCATACTTGAGTCTCCTCCCTTCTCGAGTTTCTTCTCTATTCTTTCCAGAATCTTCAAAAATTTTAAGTTTAATTCACCCTGCCGATCCCTGACTTTCATAAGCTTTCGGCTATCATCTCAGCGAGCCTTGGCCTCTCTTTGCAATCCTTCAATGATTTTCATTATGTGTCCTTCCTTATCCTTTTCTTTTCCGTGCCCATTGGAGTTCGATCCTTCCACTCCCATATTGACATCCTTTCCTTCATGTTCGTCTTCTATTTCAGGGGTAATCTGCACCTTTCCCCACTCCATACTCGGCGTTGGTTAACTGGAGTCCTGACCTCCGTTGAACTCTGCACACGCACTGTGCAATTAAATTCGAAGTTGTCATGCCATAAAAACTTCACGAACAATCCACAACATTTATAACTAATACGAACAAGAACGAAAGACATTTTGATTCAATTAAGTTTTCTGAGCTCTCATTTGGTTCTGCAATTTTCGTGTTTTTGAAACTTTCATTTTCGGCACTTCATGATTTCGGGACTTCGGGTTTCAGTCCACGAAGATCCCACAGTTAGATATTCGTAACCAGAGTCACCCTTTTGCAACTCGCGATCTCGCGAGTTCGTGAGTCGAAGAACCTCGACTCATTTCCTCTAACCGTCGATACCCGAGATGCGACACGGGTATGGCTCCCTCCTCGCTAGCGTCTACTACGCATGACCGTAGTCTAGGTCTAAGTGCTAGCACCCTTCTCTATTCGCACCTTCATGAATTGTGGCATCCAACCCTGGTTCCTCCCTTTCACAAAACCCTGAGAAGCGATGTTGACTTTTCTCCTCTCGTTCTCGCTACTTCGTGACTTCGGGAGTTTCAATGTCGAGCTCCCATGCCCTTATCTCGTGAGTCCCCGAAATCACGAATTACTTTATTCTCCGGGCCCACAACACAGTTGTCTCCCTTCACCACCGTGGCATGTGGTACATTCAGGACGGTCCACGTCGCTTTTAACGACGTCATTGGGTCCCACCACTCTCGCCTGTCTCCTCGACCCACTGGCACGTGGTACATCTCCATGTGTCCACGTCCATTCCTAGAAAAATCCAATGGTCAGATCTTTCTCAGATCTACGACATAGATCCTTTCGGCGTTTTGGGCTTCCAAATGCCGATGCGTCTAACTCCTGTTAGCCCTTCAGGCTAGACTCTTCGTTCACACGACCTCCCCTTATATGACCACAGTCATACCTCCTATCGGGGTTTCAGACTTTTTAATGCCGAAACACATATGTCCTCAGGATTCACAATTCCCTGAACCCCGATTTCCCGATGGATGACTCTCCTTCCAGAACTTTCCCGACTGCCTCGATCTCGACCACGCGTCCCCAAGAATGGACGGTCCTCGTCGCTTCTCGCTATTTCGTGATTTCACGATTTCAAATGCTCCGGGTGCCTTGTCTTCAAGATTCGCGAAACGTCGAACCCTGATATGTTGATGGGCTCCCAATCTTGCCCACGTGTCCCAACTGACGGATGGCTCAGATCCAATCTTGGTATTTCGCAACTTGCGATTCCCCGATGACAAAGTTCTATGTCAACTCAAAACCCCAGTAGCCGATATACCAATGGGTCGCTTGATCTTCGCCACGTGTCCCAACTGTTGGACAGCTCGGATCAAATCTCGGGACTTCGCCTGGTGCAAGGTCAAAAACACTCACCTATGTGAGTCTGGGTGTCTGGATCTCTGAATTGGACGATCGTGCGACACACGTCCTTCCTTATACGGACGGCTCAGATTTCCTCTCGCTATTTCGGAACTTGAAATGTCCCAACCTTCTCGACCTCGAGAACTTCGATATCCCGATAAGCCAACTCCTTTCGTGACTTTCACCCTCCTATTCACGAAGCTTTAAAACTCCGTGCAACTCTCTACCGATCCGACAACTGTCGGGTAATTTTCTCAAGATCTGATGGCTCACAAGGGTTCGCCTTCCCTCCCGAACATATCCTAGAGCTTCCACACCACTGGTGTGGAGTCCTCTCTCCCTGTGGACTCATACCACAATGGTCGTGGTTTCATAACGTCGCTATACCTCCTGAGCTTTAAAAAACACGTCAAGTAACTCCTTGACATTTTGGAGTAAACCAGGGTCCGAAATTGGCCTTCTAGACCCAATTTCCCCTCGCATTCTCGGTCCAAAGACCGCTCCACTGGCCCAACTAGGCTCAGTGTCTAAACCTTGGCTCTAATACCAAACTGTAGCACACATTTTCAGCTACTAAGGTTTAATCACTCTTAAAAGAAGACTATAACACCACTTTGTACAGATGTTATACAATCCACATGCATTTAAACAATAAACACATTCAACACAAAAACACAAAGTATTCATATGAATTACAGCCATAATCAGCAAGCAATTATCTTTTCATATTAATTCATATCCACAACAGAAAACATGATACATAAGCAGAATAATCATGCAAAACATGATTAAAGCATAATCAGATACTTATCTTTATCAATGGTAGATTCCACCAACCAAGTGCAGGCCTTCCATGAACCTCCCAGCCTTAGACCACACTTCTCATCAGCTCAGCAGTGGGTCACCCCCGAGCTGGGACTAAGCTCCACCCCAAGACAAGGAATCCTAGGCTAGGTTGAGGTTACAGGGAAAACAACACATACAATCTGGAAGGGTTCTTCCCAAGATGCCATCTTACGCCCACTACTACTAGACTCTCATTCCCCACATGCATGTTCCGCCCGGGAGTATACACCTTCACAAGCACAGTCCGTCGGTGCTAACCTCCCTCTCTGGGTCTCGACAACAGGCCGGATCAGGAAGTCTCAGAGCCTGAAGCTGATGTTGGACACTCTCTAGAGGGAACCACTTCCCAGCAAACTCTGTCACTGGAAGGAGTTGCTCGCAGGCCTAACAACCTGCCTCTTCTAACCACAACAACTCCCTCTCCTGGAGCGAGGGAATTCACAGGCTCAATTACCACCTGCACTGGACAACAAATCACGCGCAGTCCATCTCTGTATGACCACTACAGTCAACCGGGAATACAGACTCAAACTTCTCAAACAAACTCAGCAATGGCGGCAAGGTCTCACGGTGTTGGTTTTCGGAATTGCGTGACAAGCAATTTCCGCAGGGAATTACACAGACTCCCTGGTGCAGAACGAGGAGGATGAACCAAGCTTATCAGAAAGAGAACATAGTCTTCTCGACTCTCAGAACAGAGGGTGTACACGGATTTGCAGAGACAAACACAGGCTTTTTCCCCATTTCAAAATTGCACAAGGGTCTCTTGCAGAGGTCACACAGTTCACGCTCAGGACAGTCCAGGGTCGAATGGAGGAGAGAACCTTCACGGCTTACCTCGTCTGTTTTATTTGCATGCATTAGGGTGGACACTTGTCACCCTTGAAACTGCATGCATTCCTCGGCATGCATCACCTTTCTTATGGTTAGGAACTTAGGATAAAGCATAAATGGCACATGTTCTTTTAGAATAATAGTAAAATATTATTCCCAGGATTAAGCCCCCTAGGCTTAGCCCCTAGGCTCAACACTTAGCCCATATTCCCACCTTCTAGCCCCTAATTCCTTGCCCACTCTATGGATGCTTAGTCCCCCTTCACTCATTCATTGTGGTCGGTCTGCACATGGCGGTGTTTATATTTTATTAAATATTCTGCATACATACAAGTACAACAACACGCTCCTGGCCTTCAACACTTAGGCTCCCTGGCCTAACAAACACATAAGTCTCCAGCTTATAAGAACTTGGCTCACCAGCCTATAAAACATAATCACAAGTCCTTTCAGAACTTGGTTTACAACGGGGCTCGGCCTTGGGCAGGGATGATTTTAGGGGCTAAATTTCGCTCATGGGTTAATTTTCCATGGTTTTTCCAAAAATGAGATTCGTTATTTTAAAAATGATTCGCCCAAATTCTATAGGATAAAATTATTTTACCTTACAAATCGCCAAAAATTTATAAAAACTATATAAAATACTTAGAAATTTGAATATTTTTACAAACATATCGCCGAACATTTATAGTTGACATATGAAGGATTTGTAAGATTCGCCAAGGTTTCTACATTTTAAAATAAATTTCCATCCTTAAAATCATCCCTAGCCTTGGGGACACTACAGTCTCCATTGACACACTAAACAATGCATTGTATTGCATCTATTAATGTGTATATGCACATCATTTCCATTGTCTCCATCAACACACTGAACAATGTTATGTATTGCATCTATTAATGGGTAGATGAACATCACTGCCAATGTCTCCATCGACACAATGAGAAATGCAATGTATTGTAGTTGTTAATGCATAGAGTGACATGTATATGGATTGTCCTTTATCAGGACATAATTTTCAACAATCAAGTTGTTCCCTCAATAATGGAGTTTTGTATCAACGGAATGGCCCCAAAATTTGGACTCCACAACCCTTGAGTGTTTTGAAAATGGTAAGAGATATCTTCCTTTTCAAAAATTCAGTAAGAGCTCTCTTCCTTCTCATGAATTCATTTTGAGTCATAAATTTTTCTCAATGGATGCATCCCCCAGACTTCAAATATGTGAGCAACAAACTAAAGCAACCTTGGTTGAGGAGGAAAACCTTGAATTGCGAGACACAAATAGCTAAGAAAAGGAAGAAACCTTGCGAGAATCGCCTGGTCGAGGCACTTCTTGATCTCCTCCTTCAAAATTTTGATAGTTTTCCTCCACATTGCCTCTTTTGCTTCCTCAATCCATTGAATTTCCTCCTAACAAAGGGAGCTAGTGTGGGCGAGGCAAAAGAAATCAAGCTCCTCCTAAAGCTCTCGCAGGATGTCGACATCCTGTAGCTACACGGTGTCGCTATGGAGATAATTCAAAACAAAAAATGAACCCCTCCCCGTCCCTATCAATTCTGATGACGAAATTCTTGTTATTCTTATCATCCTTGCCCAGGTGGTGGAGAACCACGGCGGGTTTCATGGATTTCTAGTCCACACAGAATGTCTACCGCGAGGTTTCCAACACTGACCTTCAACCTGCAGCACCATCCAGTCGTTCTCGTCCTGCCATTTCTTAGCTCTTTCTTCCATTCGGAAAAGTTAGCCTGCATCATTGAATGCATTGATTTTCCCGATCAAATTCTAATTCTACAATTCTTGTGTTTTACACAGAGTAAATGTGATTCAAACCTAGACCGAACGATGGAGAGTGTTTTCACCCTACGCTCGACATGTGACCATCCTGAGAGGGACTTAAGAGATAAGTATCACAGATTTGTTGAACCCTCCAACAAGCATCGGGAATACTCTTTTTCCTTTTCACAAATTTATGGCCCAAAACGCATCTGAAACACTCTTTTTCTTTTTCTTTTTGGCAAATTGAGCAATAAGTCATGAATAATGAGTTTATTTTGTAGCTTACAATTCATGAGTTTAAGCAAACGATGTTATGGATTTTAGGAGAGTTTATTTTGTACCTTACAATTATGACTTTTTCTGCTCACAACTTAAGCAAACGATGTCTTGGCTTTTAGGAAAGAACACATCAACAACTATTAGTAGATTGTGCACTTTATATCAATGTTATTGAGATTGTAGACTCTAACTTGTAGGGTGGATTAATAAGAAATGCAACTTTAATATTTTTACATGATTCTACTTTCTCTTCCATTTTTCTTTGGAAAATTCGGTTACATATTTTTTATTGTTGCAGGTGGGTATGCAGCTAGGTGATTTAGTTTTTGAGTTACACAATTGTTGAAAAAATATTTTTCCAGATGTGGAATGCATATGCACCTTGTCAAGTATTCATTTTCCATCCAAAAACAAAATTATATGGTTTTTAAACAATGTCACCACCCCAATTCCTTTCCCCTGCTTCAGGGATATGCTAGTTTAAATTAGGGTCTATACTGGGCCTTCTTTCATATCAAGAAATGTCTCCCCCTTACTTGGAGTAAATCTCTTGGAAACCCTCTAGTCTCTTGGATGGTCAGTATTGATGGTGGTCAGTATTGATGGTCAATATTGCTACGCCATGCATACACGACCTTCAAGGTCAATCTTCTTCACAGTGGTAAGTCTTCCCTTGCACGTGACTCACAGACCCTCTAGTGATAGAGTGAGGCCCACTCTGATACCATGAAAAAGACAGAATTGACTAACTACTTAAGGATGCAATTAGATATTTTCCTTAACAAAAATGTTGAAAGTTGGAGCAAACTCCTTTAGAAAATGATATCTCCTTTATTTGCCTCCCCAAAGCTGTAAGTCTTTGAGTTCGGGCATGCGCTTTCGAATAGAAGAGAACATTCTGCTCCCTCTAGCATCTGTTAATGCATTTTTCCTTCTGAAACCTTTTCTATGTCGGCAAATGACAGGCCACGTAGCGGGAAATCTATTACAGTTAAATCTTCAAGACTGTTCAACTTGTGACACACATTGGTAAATACTCTATTACTCCCTGCCGTGTCCGAAGCTTTATCAATTGTTTCAACTCCCCAATTGAGTCAGGCAAACATTTCAAACTAGAGCACCCAGAAAAAAGTCAATTCCTTCGAACTAAATTCCTGAAGGACGGTGGGAGCGTTTGCAGATAGAATCTTTGAGACAAGTCAAGATATTGAAGGTTTATAAGATTCCCAAAGGATTGTGGCAGCATTTGGAAATACGAGCCAGACAGGTCCAGGTGGTGGAGATTTGTAAGATTCCCAAACGAGTCTGGAAGCTTTTGCAAATGGGAACTTCCAGACAAGTCGAAATATTGGAGGTTTGTAAGATTCCCGAGCGACTCTGGCAGTAACTCCATGTGTGTGTGTATATTCTCAAATGCTTCAGCGACCGGAGATGAAAGAACTCTTCTTGCAATGTTTCCACATAATCGGCTACAATTTTTTCGAGGTGCTTCAGCTTTCCTATGGACTTTGGAAACCTTAAAAGGCTATGACCAATAAGCAACTCCCTCAACTGCACGGGTGCCTGCAATGTATGGAAAACATGGAATCTGTTTTATCACAAATTTAGGTAAAATTTTAAACATGAACTGAATATTACAATAACTTAACGTCTATGTATTTATGGAATAATACTTTTAAAGATTTTATGAACTGAGTTTTGCAGTAACTTAATATCTATGTAAAAATACTTTTTAAGATTTGTCAATTAATTTTAAATAGAGTAATAATTTCATTAAAATTTCAAATTTATAAAAGTCAAAAAAATTTATCAAAATTTCAAATCAATAAAAATTTAGAACTTTGTATATTATCATAAATTATTATACAACCTGAGTGGGTGTAATGGTTAAGAACATGTGTTTTCTCTTAAGAGGTCACAAGTTCAAATCCGCGTCCCACAATGTTTCCAATTGACATGAACCCCACACCGGAGAACTGTCATCTAATATTTGCACTTGGCACAGTTCTTTAGGCAGTTCTAAAACTCTTAAATTTTTTATCAGAATCCAGGAAGGTAGCGAGGGGTAGGGATAGTCATTCCAGCAAAGCCATAGAAGATCTGAGTGTGTCAGCACATTGGATATGTTTTTCAAACAATCGTTGTTAGCCCTCAACAGTTGCAACCTGCTCATATCAACAAAACACCTCCTACTGTGCACAGGTTCTGCGAACGATTCCCCAAATTGTTGTTGAACCATGCTAATTCCACGCACCTAAATTGTTACCTGAAATAGTTAGAAGAAAAGATCACCATCCGTGCAAAGTTTAAGAAATCACAACGTGAAATTCCATTTCTCTGATCTTAAATTTCAGAAAATAACAAAATGTTGAGCTTAAATTTCAGAACACAACAAAATGTTGAGCTTCAAACACTTACAGATGATCGGTGGAACACAAAGGGAGAAAGCTTTTCGGTTGGGCGCCAAAGACAAAGCCAAGGCTCTCTCTCCGCCAAAGCTCTGCCCAAGCCTTTGAGGTGATCATGAATTCTTATACAGTTTTCAGTGTCTACCCAAACAAGACACTTGTTCTCCAAATTCCGAAGACCAATCGATCCTCCCCAGCCACATCCATCCCATATTCTGTGTCCCTGTCTTCTCCTACGAAGAAACAGGCAATGTCTAAAAATATCTCTTTGCCCTCTTCATCAAGACTGTCGTAGCTAACTTTAAGATTTGTTTGTATGTCCGGGGAAACTTTAAGATAGTATTTCGCTGTTTGCTGAGGTACGAGCCTGCACTGCCTGAGAGAACAAAGCACAGACTGCGTGGAGATCGTGAAGGGTGTGCCGTAGAGGGAAGCATCTGAGTGTTGAGAGATCGTTGTCTGAGAGAACAGAGAGCCGATTTGAAGTTGTTGCGCGTGAGGTGAGTTGCTGCGCCTTCTCTGCCCTTTTTTTTAATTGTTGATTGTTGTTTGGTCTGGCAAATTGAAGGTGGAAGAGCCGAGTTTTAAAGGGTTCTAGGTCATATTCCAAGTTGTCTGCTGTCTGAATTAAATCGCTGAGATGAAAGTAATTAAGTCTCTGCCTGACTTGAATTAAATCGCTGAATGTAAAATTCGTTTAAAAAGGTATTTCCAGGTATTTTTTGAGTTGTTCAAATATTTTCTGCAGAAATGTCAACTTCATTCCTAGAAAATTATCTGAATGAAGCATCCAAGCTGGATGGCAATAATTACATTGACTGAAAATTTAAGATATTGACCATTTTTGAAGCATGGAATGTGTGGGCTATTGTAAAAGGAGATGAAGCCAAGCCCACAGGTGTTGCTGGTGTTGTTGGTACAGATTGGGAGAAACGAGAAACGAAGGCTAAAGTGTTGATGCAGATGTTTGTCAGTGACAGTATAATTCCACACATTAGAGACTGTAAAACGTCCAAGGAGACCTGGGGAATATTGAAAGGTTTGTATGAAATTACAAACTCAAATAGAATTATGTTTTTGAAGATTAAGTTACTGTCCATAAAAATGGAAGCAAATGAAAATATTACCATCTATGTTTCCAGAATTAAAGATTTATGTGATCAGTTAAGTGCAATTGGTGAGAAAGTTTCAAATTCTGACATGGTAACTATTACATTAAAAGGGTTAATCAAAGATTATCATGTCTTTATTTCAAGTCTAGGAGGTAGAGTACAGCCACTTACGTTTTCTGAATTGACAGGGATTCTTCTACAAGAAGAAAAAAGATTGAAGGTGTTTGAGATGGACTCTCATACTTCAGAATTGGCATTAGTAGCCAAAGGGAAACAACCATACAGGGGCAAGCCATGGGACAGAAACGAAACATGCAAGTTTCAACCAAGGAATAGAGGTATGACTCAATCAAAATTTGATGCACATAATAAGAAAAATGATGATTGTTTTTATTATGGGAAACCTGGTCATCATGCTAAAGATTGTTATAAAATGAAAGCTGATGAATCCAAACAGAAGTTCAGAAAACATAATGGAAATTATGTGAACAATGACACCTCTATCAATGATGGTTTTAGGATTCTAAAGTTGTTTATTTCCAAAGATGCATTATCCGCAGAATCTGATGATGAAAGTGCATGGTTCATAGATTCAGGAGCCTCAGCTCATATGTCTTGTAACAAAGAATGGTTTGATGAATATCATGAGAGCACAAATGATACACACATATATTTAGGAGATAAAAAATCTGATAAGATTCAAGGATATGAAGTAATATGTGTGAATTTACCTAATGGGTAAATGAAACAAATTCACAATGTGTTGTATGTTCCAGGCATAAAAAAGAACTTGATATCTGTTTCCACAATAACTGATCAAAATTTGAATGTAGAATTTATGTAGTCTAAATGTTTTGTGAAGGATATTCAGAATCATTATAAAGTCATAGCCACAAGAATAAGAATTGGAGGTTTATATAAGCTTGATGTAACAAGGGCCACTCATCAAGCATTAACATCTACAACAATGTCAACAGTTGAGCTATGGCATCGTAGGTATGGACATCTTAATCAAAATGACTTAGTGCTACTTCAGAAGAAATTGATGGTTGAAGGACTTTCTCTTTTGAAAAATGAGCATATAGAATGTGAAGCTTGTACACTAGGTAAATAACATAGGGAAGAATTTCCAGTGCATAAAGAGAAGAAACAGAAAGAGATAATTGAATTAATACATATTGATGTCTGTGGTCCCATGCAAACCATGTCACTTGGAGTTGCAAGGTATTTTCTTATATTTGTTGATGACAGATATAGATTTACTTGGGCTTATTTTATAAGGAAAAAGAGTGATGTATTTGAATATTTTAAGGAGTTTAAAACTATGGTGGAAAAGTAGATAGGCAAATGCATCAAGATTCTAAGTTCTAATCAAGATGGATAATATACCTCAGGAGCTTTTGATAACTACTGCAAGAACAATGGGATCATTCAACAATTCACTGTGTCTCATACACCACAGCAAAATGGTGTAGCTGAAAGGAAGAACATGACATTAGTGAAATGTGCTCGCAGCATGTTGAAAGGTAAAAACATTTCTAATGGTTTTTGAGCAGAAGCCATTAATATTGTTGTTTATTTGAAAAATAGAAGTCCAACTAAGATTCTAGATCTGAAAACGCCTTTTGAAGTCCTTTATGGATAGAAACCTGAAGTTGGTCATTTAAGAATATTTGGTTCCAAGGCGTTTGCTCATATTCCAAAAGATGAGAGAAGAAAACTTGATTCAAAATCTATTAAGTGTATATTCATTGGTTATTGTGATGATCATAAGGCATACAAGTTGTTTTATCTTAGTGCCCATAAGTTGATTGCAAGCAGAGATGTGATTTTTCATGAGAATACAAATGATGAGATAAGTAAAAATGATGTTTGGTATACTCCTTGTGACAATGATGCTCATGTAAAAGTTGAGATAGATAATGAATAGGAATAGGTACAAGGACAGGAACAAAGTGGAAGTAGCATGGATACTACAAACACTCTTGAGTCACCCAGAAGGGATCTTACGCTACAGAGCAAAAGAAATGAAAGTGGTGAAACTCAAAGGAAGTCATCACAAACAATTCAGGTACCTTCTAGGTATAAATATTATGCATTGATGACACAAGCAATGAATGTTTTAGAACCTGTTATTTATGAACAAGCTAAAGATCACAAGGAATGGAAAAATGCAATGAATGAAGAATATGAATCAATAATGAAGAATGAAACATGGGAATTAACAAAAACTTCCTGAAAACAAAGTTCCCATAGGATGTAAATGGCTGTATAAAACCAGATTTAATGTAGATGGAAGTGTTGACAAATACAAGGCTAGATTAGTTGCAAAAGGGTATTCACAAAAGGAAGGAATTGATTATGAGGACACTTTTGCACCTATAGCTAAGTTAAATACAATTAGAGTCATGATTGCATGAGCTACACAACACAATTGGAAAATACATTAGTTAGATGTTAAATCTTCATTTTTGAATGGTGATTTAAAAGAAGAAGTTTATTTGGTTCAACTTGAAGGATTTATAAAGAGAGGACAAGAGGATCTTTTTTGTAAACTAAAGAAATCTCTATATGGTTTGAAAAAAGCACCTAGATCTTGGTATACTAAGATTGATTCATTCTTTGCACAGAAAGGTTTTGTGAAAAGCAAAAATGATCCTAATTTGTATGTCAAAAAAGGATGGAAATGGGAATGTTGCTTTGGTATCTTTATATGTTAATGATTTGATTATAACAGGTAGTGCTTCTCACTTGATTGAAGATATTAAAACTCAATTATCACATATGTTTGAAATGAAGGATCTTGGTGAAATACATTATTGTTTAGGTCTAGAAATATAGAGAGAAGATGGTAAAACAATGGTCACTCAAAGTAAATACAAAAGGGAAATACTGGAAAGATTCAATATGAATGAATGCAAGGCAGTGTCAACACCTTTAGAACAGAATGCAAAGTTATCTAGTGTTGATGAAACTAAAGAGGCAAATGGTACTCTGTATTTCCAGTTGGTGGGAAGTTTGAACTATCTCACTACTACCAGACCAGACATAGCATATTCAGTCAACATCCTTAGTCAGTTCATGGATAATCCACTTGAAATCCACTAGGTAGCTGCAAATAAAGTCCTTCGATATCTGAAAGGAACTGTTAGTTTTGGTACTATGTATATTGATAATTGTGATGTTGAGTTGGCAGTTTACTCTGATTCAGATTGGGTCGAAAATCCCGATGACAGGAAATCAACTTCAGGATATGCATTCAACATAGGTACAGGGGTCGTGTCATGGAGTAGTAAGAAACAACCAACTGTTTCTTTGTCGTCAACAGAAGTTGAGTACAAAGCTCTATGCAATGCTACGTGTGAAGTTGTTTGGTTAAGGAGAATTCTTGAAGATATTGACAATAAGCAAATGAAGCCTATTGTTCTCAAATGTGACAATCAAAGTTCTATTAAATTGGCACACAACCCAATTTATCATGCTAGAACAAAGCATATTGAAATCCAACACCATTTTGTAAGAGAAAAGATACAGTCAAAAGAAATTGACTTGATCTATTGTAATACCACTGATAATGTGGCTGACAACTTTACCAAACCTCTTGGAAAGATGAATTTTGAAGAATGCAGGAAATAGTTAGGTGAGGTAGAAAATCCATTTCTCCATTAAGGGGAAGTGTTAGATATTAATGGAGAAATGCTAATTATAGGATTAGTTAATAAACCTAGACTCTCTGTGTCCTCTACTACTGTTATCATATCCACTATTATAGGAATCAGTTGGCTTGAGTATCAAGCTATAAATGTAATCCTTTTTTATTAATGAAATAGTTGAATCGTGAGTTCTATCTCACTTTCTGATTGTATGTAATTAAAATTAAGCCACCTGAACGGACGACGTCCTTCAGAGGCGAATATAATCCACAACAAAATCCACATCCTCTAAAATTATGAGTGCTCGACAACGCGAGACACAATGCCTGAAAATCCCTATGCCTTCATCAATGTTATCAATTGCTTGTTCCTGTCCAGTCAAGTCTTTATAAATTTTACTCTGCAGTGATGTCAAAGAGCTCCTAGCTGCAACTTCTCTTACCTCAAACAAAAAGTAGGATCGATCGTAATCTGATCTCCTACAGTTGAAGAATTCTTTCGCTAGAGTCTTCTTGCCAACTCCACCAAGACCCATTATACCCGCAACCTTGGTTTCACCGCTGTCATGCTGCAAGAACTCTTCCCTTTTAAAATCTTGTAGCTTTTCATCCAAACCAGTTGGATATGTAGCTACATCCAATGGTGGTTTTATATCCTTTTTCTAGATGAGATGCATGACCTTATCCACGAGCTCACCCTCGTCCCTGATAACTAAAACTAGTGAGAAACATGTCTTAAAATCATAATATGCAACGCAAAGCTGAGTGTCCCTCCAAACCGCTAATATCTGCAATGCAAGAAAGAGCGTCCCTCCAATTTTCAATAGTCTTGGGGTCGTATCTCCGCTTCTTTTTGTGAGTCAGATCAAAAGTCTTGTTCTTTTCTAGGCTGCGAAGGGCTTTCGCATACACACTTCCTTTCTCTTTACCCCGTGTCTGCCTAAGCTCGGAAGGTTTTACATGGTAGAAAACTAGAATAATGGTAGCCCTCGACTTCAACATCAGTCGGAGCTCCTCAAGGCACCAATTTGACTCCACGTATCTCGTAGAGAAAATTGCTACATTAACAGAGGTCATTGCAATAGCTTATTTTATTTGGGAAGTTAAGTTTTTCCCTTCCTGCAATTCCTGTTGGTCCAGAAATACTCAGAATCCATAGGAAACAAGGCGCCGGTACAGATGGTTGGCGAAGGTTTTCTTAAGTCCGGACCGCGATGGTTAATAAAGACATCATAAATATGCTTGTAATTGGTGTTGAGGGTGGAGGAAGAGGAAGAAAATGTGTGATTTTGAGCCATTAATAATATAGGATATGCAACTAAAATGAATAAGGGATAATTCTGTGACTGAAAGGGGCACATGTATCTGTGTAGTGATAAAAAAATGTGCTACACTGCTTGCTCCCTTCCAAGCTAGAAGTCTGCCTCTGCCTCTGAAAGGGGCAAGGGCATCTGTGTAGTGATAAAAAAATGTGTTGCACTGCTTGCACCTTCCAAGCTAGAAGTCTACCTCTGCCTCTGAATGGGGCAAGGGTATCTGTGTAGTGATAAAAAACGTGCTACATTGCTTGCTCCCTTCTAAGCTAGAAGTCTTCCTCTACCTTTGAATGGGGCAAGGGTATCTGTTTAGTGATCAAAAACGTGTTGCATTGCTTGCACCTTCCAAGCTAGAAGTCTACCTCTGCCTCTGAATGGGGCAAGGGTATCTGTGTAGTGATAAAAAACATGCTACACTGCTTGCTCCCTTCTAAGCTAGAAGTCTGCCTCTACCTCTGAGTGTGTTGTCTCTTGTTTATTATTTCTTAATAATACCAACCAAACCCCACTCAATCAATCTGAATTACCGACCACCATGGGTTGTCTACCCAAGTTATCTGGTTAGCGAGGGAGTTGGCTAACTCAGGAGTGTCAGCAATGTCCTTTCTAGTAGGTTCTTTGACTATGCGGTTTTAAATTTTTACCCAATCCATAACTTTGGTTGATTTTTTGAGTATCTGAGTCGTTTTAAAATTGAGCAAAATTCTTAGGGTAAGGTTCTAAAATGGATGAAACTTTGATCGTGGAAAACTCAAACTTTGATCATGGGAAACTCAGGCTACTCATGAAAATCTGGCTAGATTCAAATCCATTTTCCATTTTATTTTTTTTCTAAAAAACAAGTATGTTTGCTTCCAAGTTAACCCACTCCATTAGCGAGTAATCTTTACTTGGATTGAACATTCGATGCACCCGTAAGTCTCTACGTGCATTATTTATTACAATTATACCCAAATAATTGGTCATCCAGCGATGTATGGAGCCCGGGTTCACTATGTTTTCTGTTACTTATATTTGGGGTTCGCCAGATCGATAAATCCTCCTCCTGTTACTTATATTTGGGGGTCACCAGATCGATAACTCCTCCTCCCTCCACAAACATGGAAATTGCTAGGGAGATACGTTTAGTCATGCCTTCAATTGTTCATGGGTTGCACATGCAATGTTTTTAGTCTCAAGAAGAGAATTTGGTTTTTATCAACCAA
>ML804945.1:93251-128428 GCA_009831015.1 Picea engelmannii | reverse complement strand
TACCTTTCAACATGCTGCGAGCACATTTCACTAATGTCATGTTCTTCCTTTCAGCTACACCATTTTGCTGTGGTGTATGAGACACAGTGAATTGTTGAATGATCCCATTGTTCTTGCAGTAGTTATCAAAAGCTCCTGAGGTATATTATCCATCTTGATTAGAACTTAGAATCTTGATGCATTTGCCTATCTACTTTTCCACCATAGTTTTAAACTCCTTAAAATATTCAAATACATCACTCTTTTTCCTTATAAAATAAGCCCAAGTAAATCTATATCTGTCATCAACAAATATAAGAAAATACCTTGCAACTCCAAGTGACATGGTTTGCATGGGACCACAGACATCAATATGTATTAATTCAATTATCTCTTTCTGTTTCTTCTCTTTATGCACTGGAAATTCTTCCCTATGTTATTTACCTAGTGTACAAGCTTCACATTCTATATGCTCATTTTTCAAAAGAGAAAGTCCTTCAACCATCAATTTCTTCTGAAGTAGCACTAAGTCATTTTGATTAAGATGTCCATACCTACGATGCCATAGCTCAACTGTTGACATTGTTGTAGATGTTAATGCTTGATGAGTGGCCCTTGTTACATCAAGCTTATATAAACCTCCAATTCTTATTCTTGTGGCTATGACTTTATAATGATTCTGAATATCCTTCACAAAACATTTAGACTACATAAATTCTACATTCAAATTTTGATCAGTTATTGTGGAAACAGATATCAAGTTCTTTTTTATGCCTGGAACATACAACACATTGTGAATTTGTTTCATTTACCCATTAGGTAAATTCACACATATTACTTCATATCCTTGAATCTTATCAGATTTTTTATCTCCTAAATATATGTGTGTATCATTTGTGCTCTCATGATATTCATCAAACCATTCTTTGTTACAAGACATATGAGCTGAGGCTCCTGAATCTATGAACCATGCACTTTCATCATCAGATTCTGCGGATAATGCATCTTTGGAAATAAACAACTTTAGAATCCTAAAACCATCATTGATAGAGGTGTCATTGTTCACATAATTTCCATTATGTTTTCTGAACTTCTGTTTGGATTCATCAGCTTTCATTTTATAACAATCTTTAGCATGATGACCAGGTTTCCCATAATAAAAACAATCATCATTTTTCTTATTATGTGCATCAAATTTTGATTGAGTCATACCTCTATTCCTTGGTTGAAACTTGCATGTTTCGTTTCTGTCCCATGGCTTGCCCCTGTATGGTTGTTTCCCTTTGGCTACTAATGCCAATTCTGAAGTATGAGAGTCCATCTCAAACACCTTCAATCTTTTTTCTTCTTGTAGAAGAATCCCTGTCAATTCAGAAAACGTAAGTGGCTGTACTCTACCTCCTAGACTTGAAATAAAGACATGATAATCTTTGATTAACCCTTTTAATGTAATAGTTACCATGTCAGAATTTGAAACTTTCTCACCAATTGCACTTAACTGATCACATAAATCTTTAATTCTGGAAACATAGATGGTAATATTTTCATTTGCTTCCATTTTTATGGACAGTAACTTAATCTTCAAAAACATAATTCTATTTGAGTTTGTAATTTCATACAAACCTTTCAATATTCCCCAGGTCTCCTTGGACGTTTTACAGTCTCTAATGTGTGGAATTATACTGTCACTGACAAACATCTGCATCAACACTTTAGCCTTCGTTTCTCGTTTCTCCCAATCTGTACCAACAACACCAGCAACACCTGTGGGCTTGGCTTCATCTCCTTTTACAATAGCCCACACATTCCATGCTTCAAAAATGGTCAATATCTTAAATTTTCAGTCAATGTAATTATTGCCATCCAGCTTGGATGCTTCATTCAGATAATTTTCTAGGAATGAAGTTGACATTTCTGCAGAAAATATTTGAACAACTCAAAAAATACCTGGAAATACCTTTTTAAACGAATTTTACATTCAGCGATTTAATTCAAGTCAGGCAGAGACTTAATTACTTTCATCTCAGCGATTTAATTCAGACAGCAGACAACTTGGAATATGACCTAGAACCCTTTAAAACTCGGCTCTTCCACCTTCAATTTGCCAGACCAAACAACAATCAACAATTAAAAAAAAGGGCAGAGAAGGCGCAGCAACTCACCTCACGCGCAACAACTTCAAATCGGCTCTCTGTTCTCTCAGACAACGATCTCTCAACACTCAGATGCTTCCCTCTACGGCACACCCTTCACGATCTCCACGCAGTCTGTGCTTTGTTCTCTCAGGCAGTGCAGGCTCGTACCTCAGCAAACAGCGAAATACTATCTTAAAGTTTCCCCGGACATACAAACAAATCTTAAAGTTAGCTACGACAGTCTTGATGAAGAGGGCAAAGAGATATTTTTAGACATTGCCTGTTTCTTCGTAGGAGAAGACAGGGACACAGAATATGGGATGGATGTGGCTGGGGAGGATCGATTGGTCTTCGGAATTTGGAGAACAAGTGTCTTGTTTGGGTAGACACTGAAAACTGTATAAGAATTCATGATCACCTCAAAGGCTTGGGCAGAGCTTTGGCGGAGAGAGAGCCTTGGCTTTGTCTTTGGCGCCCAACCGAAAAGCTTTCTCCCTTTGTGTTCCACCGATCATCTGTAAGTGTTTGAAGCTCAACATTTTGTTGTGTTCTGAAATTTAAGCTCAACATTTTGTTATTTTCTGAAATTTAAGATCAGAGAAATGGAATTTCACGTTGTGATTTCTTAAACTTTGCACGGATGGTGATCTTTTCTTCTAACTATTTCAGGTAACAATTTAGGTGCGTGGAATTAGCATGGTTCAACAACAATTTGGGGAATCGTTCGCAGAACCTGTGCACAGTAGGAGGTGTTTTGTTGATATGAGCAGGTTGCAACTGTTGAGGGCTAACAACGATTGTTTGAAAAACATATCCAATGTGCTGACACACTCAGATCTTCTATGGCTTTGCTGGAATGACTATCCCTACCCCTCGCTACCTTCCTGGATTCTGATAAAAAATTTAAGAGTTTTAGAACTGCCTAAAGAACTGTGCCAAGTGCAAATATTAGATGACAGTTCTCCGGTGTGGGGTTCATGTCAATTGGAAACATTGTGGGACGCGGATTTGAACTTGTGACCTCTTAAGAGAAAACACATGTTCTTAACCATTACACCCACTCAGGTTGTATAATAATTTATGATAATATACAAAGTTCTAAATTTTTATTGATTTGAAATTTTGATAAATTTTTTTGACTTTTATAAATTTGAAATTTTAATGAAATTATTACTCTATTTAAAATTAATTGACAAATCTTAAAAAGTATTTTTACATAGATATTAAGTTACTGCAAAACTCAGTTCATAAAATCTTTAAAAGTATTATTCCATAAATACATAGACGTTAAGTTATTGTAATATTCAGTTCATGTTTAAAATTTTACCTAAATTTGTGATAAAACAGATTCCATGTTTTCCATACATTGCAGGCACCCGTGCAGTTGAGGGAGTTGCTTATTGGTCATAGCCTTTTAAGGTTTCCAAAGTCCATAGGAAAGCTGAAGCACCTCGAAAAAATTGTAGCCGATTATGTGGAAACATTGCAAGAAGAGTTCTTTCATCTCCGGTCGCTGAAGCATTTGAGAATATACACACACATGGAGTTACTGCCAGAGTCGCTCGGGAATCTTACAAACCTCCAATATCTCGACTTGTCTGGAAGTTCCTACTTGCAAAAGCTTCCAGACTCGTTTGGGAATCTTACAAATCTCCACCACCTGGACCTGTCTGGCTCGTATTGCCAAATGCTGCCACAATCCTTTGGGAATCTTATAAACCTTCAATATCTTGACTTGTCTCAAAGCTTCTATCTGCAAACGCTCCCACCGTCCTTCAGGAATTTTGTTCGAAGGAATTGACTTTTTTCTGGGTGCTCTAGTTTGAAATGTTTGCCTGACTCAATTGGGGAGTTGAAACAATTGATAAAGCTTCGGATACGGCAGGGAGTAATAGAGTATTTACCAATGTGTGTCACAAGTTGAACAGTCTTGAAGATTTAACTGTAATAGATTGCCCGCTACGTGGCCTATCATTTGCCGACATAGAAAAGGTTTCAGAAGGAAAAATGCATGAACAGATGCTAGAGGGAGCAGAATTTTCTCTTCTATTCGAAAGCGCAAGCCCGAACTCAAAGATTTACAGCTTGGGGGAGGCAAATAAAGGAGATATAATTTTCTAAAGGAGTTTGCTTCAACATGCAACATCTTTGTTAAGGAAAATACCTAATTGCATCTTTAATTAGTTTTTAATTAATTAGTCAATTTTGTCTCTTTCATGGTATCAGAGTGGACCTCACTCCATCACTAGAGGGTTTGTGAGTCACGTGGAAGGGAAGACTTACCACTGTGAAGAAGATTGACATTGAAGGTCGTGTATGCATGGCGTAGCAATACTGGCCATCCAAGATATTAGAGGGTTTTCAAGAGATTTACCCCAAGAAAGGGGGAGACATTTCTCGATATGAAAGAAGGCCCAGTATAGACCCTAATTTAAACTAGCATACTCCTAAAGCAGGGGAAAGGAAACACTGAAGTGAATTGGGGTGGTGACATTGTTTAAAGACCATATAATTTTGTCTTTGGATGGAAAATGAATACTTGACAAGGTGCATATGCATTCCACATCTGGAAAAATATTTTTTCAACAATTGTGTAACTCAAAAACTAAATCACCTAGCTGCATACCCACCTGCAACAATAAAAAATATGTAACCGGATTTTCCAAAGAAAAATGGAAGAGAAAGAAGAATCATGTAAAAATATTAAAGTTGCACTTCTTATTAATCCACCCTACAAGATAGAGTCTACAATCTCAATAACATTGATATAAAGTGCACAATCTACCAGTAGTTGTTGATGCGTTCTTTCCTAAAAGCCAAGACATCGTTTGCTTAAGTTGTGAGCAGAAAAAGTCATAATTGTAAGGTACAAAATAAACTCTCCTAAAATCCATAACATCGTTTGCTTAAACTCATGAATTGTAAGCTACAAAATAACTCATTATTCATGACTTATTGCTCAATTTGCCAAAAAGAAAAAGAAAAAGAGTGTTCCGGATGCGTTTTGGGCCATAAATTTGTGAAAAGGAAAAAGAGTATTCCCGATGCTTGTTGGAGGGTTCAACAAATCTGTGATACTTATCTCTTAAGTCCCTCTCAGGATGGTCACATGTCGAGCGTAGGGTGAAAATACTCTCCATCGTTCAGTCTAGGTTTGAATCACATTTATTCTGTGTAAAACACGGGAATTGTAGAATTAGAATTTGATCGGGAAAATCAATGCATTCAATGATGCAGGCTACCTTTTCCGAATGGAAGGAAGAGCTAAGAAATGGCAGGACGAGAACCACTGGATGGTGCTGGAGGTTGAAGGTCAGTGTTGGAAACCTCGTGGTAGACATTCTGTGTGGACTAGAAATCCATGAAACCCGCCGTGGTTCTCCGCCACCTGAGCAAGGATGATAAGAATAACAAGCATTTCGTCATCAGAACTGACAGGGACAGGGAGAGGTTAATTATTTGTTTTGAATTATCTCCACAGCGACACCGTGTAGCTACAGGATGTCGACATCCTGCGAGAGCTTCAGGAGGAGCTTGATTTATTTTGTCTCGCCCACACTAGCTCCCTCTGTGAGGAGGAAATTCAATGGATTGAGGAAGCAAAAGAGGCAATGTGGAGGAAAAATATCAAAATTTTGAAGGAGGAGATCAAGAAGTGCTTCGACGAGGCTATTCTCGCAAGGTGTCTTCCTTTTCTTAGCTATTTGTGTCTCGCAATTCGGGGTTTTCCTCCTCAACCAAGGTTGCTTTAGTTTGCTGCTCACATATTTGAAGTGTGGGGGATGCATCCATTGAGGAAAATTTATGACTCAAAATGACTTCATGAGAAGGAAGAGAGCTCTTACTGACTTTGTGAAAAGGAAGATATCTCTTACCATTTTCAAAACACTCAAGGGCTGTGGAGTCCAAATTTTGGGGCCATTCTGTTGATACAAAACTCCATTATTGAGGGAACAACTCGATTGTTGAAAATTATGTCCTGATAAAGGACAATCCATATACATGTCACTCTATGCATTAACAACGACAATACATTGCATTTCTCACTGTGTCGATGGAGAAATTGGCAGTGATGTTCATCTACCCATTAATAGATGCAATACATAACATTGTTCACTGTGCCGATGGAGACAATGGAAATGATGTTCATATACACATTAATAGATGCAATACAATGCATTGTTCAGTGTGTTGATGGAGACAATGGCGATGATGTCCATTAAATCATTAAATGGAAAAAATGAAATTAGTCGTAGAAAACACTGCACATTGCAGATAAGTGGCAGGTCTAGTGTAAAGATTACGATACGTGGCCTTATGTTATAGGCTTTAGATAGACGATGAAGACCTATCAAGGAATCCTCCCTGATAAAACATGTTCGATGTAATAAGATGTTGAAATAATGTACATGGGACAGATTTATAAAATACATAATATATAAATCAAAGTATATAGTGTAAATAGATTTGTTTATATATTTATAATGTGTTGAGTTATCGTTTTATATCCATTTAAGATTTGGATTTAATTTGTTTATATTTTTTTTCTTGGAAAATTCTTATATTCATGGGTTGAATATACATGTTTCTACCCATCATAAAAGGGGAATTATTCATTTTTTGTCATCCTGTATCTACCGAACTTTCTTATAATTTCAAAAACTTCCTATAGTGTCTACCACTTTCTATCTTACAAATTCAAAAATCAAAATTAAGACTAATGTTTCCATCATTAACTTCCTTCAGTTTATACTTTTAGTGTGAATTCCATAGTATTAGATTCTCCACTTTCTACAAATTCAAAAATCAAAGCTAAGACTATTGTTTACAACATTAACTTTCTTCATTTAATCCTTATAGTGAGAGTTCCATCGAGTTCCATAGAATTAGATTCTTCATTGTTTACAAATTCAAAATTCAAAAATCAAACTAAGATTACTGTTTACATCATTAACTTCCTTCATTTTATCCCTATAGTGTGAATTTTGTATCATTAGATTCTTCACTGTCTACAAATCCATAAAGGTTCCTTAGATGTATTTCCTGATATCCTACTATTGTGTTCAATTCCCTATATAATTGACTCATCTATTAGATTCTCAATAGAAATATTTATTAGATTTTCAATTGAAATATTCACTTTTGAGTTAGCCCAACCAATGACCAATTTGGAGTGTCCAAACACCTTTAGTTTCTTGAGTGTTTTGTCCTAGGCAATAAATAATAACGTTTTTAAAGCAATTAGCTCACCTCTCTTAGTAGATCTAGGCCCACAGGTGTAGCAAACGTGAATATAGTGAGACTGAAAGGTAGAGAACCACTCCTACACAATAGAGCGGAGGGGATGTTGTGGAAGAAGCCTAAGCAATACCATGATCAATATATGTTAATAGGGATCCGTCCTACATTTATAAGAAATGTGTTACATGTATGGGTGAGCAAAGCTAATAAACTGAAATAAAACCAAAGGTTGAAGTCCAACATCAAATGTAATAACAAACCGACCTTTTGTTGTTAGTTTAAACTTTAATGTGATTGTGTTGATAAGGACGACTGGAAATATTGTTGATCGATTTTGAACAATCAGAATTTAGCATCAACAACATGGTCCACGATAACTGCACCATCAACATTAATTGCACAACAGGCTCTTCAGTTTGCAGAAAGCAGGATGATCTATAGCCAAACAAAACACTTCACCAACAATACACAAGGTCCAGAAATTTTCTCATGACGTCCAATGAAATTTCACTTCAAAGTTCAAACTATTTGACCTAACAAAAGTAGAGGTGCCTTCACAAACAAAAATGTAGAAAATTCAACGTGTAGTTCTAATTTCAAAACAATTCAATAATCTGAAAAGATACTCGTAGTTGGAATTAGCTCAGTGATGTTCTAGATTACCTAATGAGCAGACCCCAAAGCTCAACAACATGAAATGCCTTCACTCAATTATCATCTAGGCTGCTATATAACTATCCTATATGATGGTCTTTCAAATCTATTAAAAGAATAAAAGCCATCATTTACATAGATGAACCTAGGCCTACAGGACTAAAATACAGGCATCGAAAGACTAAATTGTACATATAGTAACGATTTTGAAGTTACCACATACATCTATGATCCAAAGTCGATAAATGTCATGACTACTAGCATGTTGAGACATGCTTCAAGAGCATAACATGTTCTGATCAAAACTGGCAGTCCTGTGGAGTAGCTTGATACCTGGAAATTACATTACAGAGGCATTCGGTCGATGGTGTTTTTCTTGCTTACAAGCAAAGTAGCAAACAGCAGTTCCCAGCCACAAAAACGCCATTTGAACCAGGACTTATTTCTCCAAGAATTTATCCCTTGAGGGCATTGCAAATCTTTTAATCTATGGCAATGGGCGTTGGCTAGAACATCTTAAGAAGACTCTCTTTTCGGGACCACGGCCCCAAAAATTTACTAAAATGGTTTGAATCAAGCTTACACCCTGGATCTCGCCCCACTGATGCTTACTATTCAAGCCAAGACCACATTGTGGCAGTCTGACAACTCTTTCAGTCTGCAGTATATTAATTCACATTTATCTTTGTAGATCATCTTGATGGGTTGCTAATTTACATCCCTCTTGGTACATTCCTTGAATTTTTGTCCATGATTCTCAACCATGGCACTTTCAGTGAAGAACGGAGCCCCATTTTAGTTCAAAAAACTGCAGTTTGCAGGCCCAATTTCGATAAGTAGCTTCACTCACAGTCCATCCTTCAGTGCCAATAGCAGCAGGTCTCCATTTGACAAAACTATATGTCTTTTTTGGCGGGTGATTCGTAAAGCCAGCAGGAAGAAAAGCGCTGAACCTAAAAGCAAAGTGCAATCCTCTCTTCCCTCCATCCCTGTCATTGGCAATCAATTCATGAGCACCAGATTCAACTAGACAAAAGCTATCTATCATGGTTTGGTCCGGTCTGCCGTGCAGGGGCGGAGCAGAGCGTAGCGAATGTCAATCTGTCACCACGGGATGAGGAAAAAACGTAGTTGTCACCGCCTATTGAACAATGCCCCATCTGGACTCGGAGTCGGTGAAGGAGAGGACGGGTGGATATAAAAGATTGGTTGATTGATAATGAACAAATGGCAAAGTTTTATAGGTTCTGGACAGACGACTAAGGCTCCAAGAGGAACCTCCCCTTAAAAACACCTTCGGTGTAAATATGTTCAAAGACACGGATCTGTCGTCCAAAGGAGCGCCGGTGAGTGAGAGCATTCGAACCGTCCGTACGAAAAAAAGATCGTCAGTTTGTGAGGAGCCGCGAAGACCGAGCTGTAAGAATCGTTAAGCCTGCATCCGTAAACCCGCATAAGTTATATATATATATATATATATTATTTTAAATGAGACATTGGCTGGTCAGTATTGGTGAAATGACAATCCGTTGAACATAGATTGAAGAAATTAGAAATGTTTATTTATTTTTAGGAGAAGCGGTGGAAAAATATTTTATTTTTAACGGAGGCAGTGAAACGAAATCCTAATATTGTTGGACGTAGTAATATTTGCATTTGGAATTTATAAAGAAATAACGTGAGTAAAGTTATTTGCATTTGGAATTCATAAAGAAATAAAGTGAGTAAAGTTTAAAAATAAGAAAATGGTTGATGGAGGATTTAGGTTGAAGGGAAAGTGAAAATGTTGTTATTCCAGTGATATATAAGTTTAGGAATTGAAAATGTAAAAAATGTAAAAAAATATTGAGCTTAGCTAACTCAATATTAATGTAGTTATTTTGTTAGAATTAACTACTTTAACAAATGACAGGAGAATACAGAAATTCAAGACGAAGGTAAATTCAAGAGAAAAAAGATGTTAAGCATGGTGATGAGATTTATTTTGGCATTTATAAAGAGAGTTGCAATGAGATAAGAAGTTATGTGTGAATTGAAGAAGCATATTCTAGTAAGGCAAACAAAGTCGATAGATGAAGAAGAGTTGTCATGGAGCAAATAGTCTACAAGAAAGAAAATATATTCCAGGGAGGTCGCCGCAAGACAAGAGTATTTCCTCTTTGCTACAAGACAAGAGTATTTCCTCTTCTAAAGCCGATAGATGAAGAAGAGTCGTCATGGAGCAAATAGTCTACAAGAAAGAAAATCTATTCTAGGGAGGTTGCCGCAAGACAAGAGTATTTCCTCTTTTATTATTGAAGAGAAAGAATCGTTATTGCGTCTTCTATTGTTGAAGAGCAAGAATAGTTGACATTGAGTCATTTTATGGACAACTTTTCCACATTATTCAGCAGTAAAAACTGCATGAAGAAAGTCACAAAGAAGAAAGATGGGTAAAGACATGCAACAAAATATAACTAATTTTTTTTTTTTTTCACTCATCAGCGAATACATAAGAAATAAATTGTTGTAATTTGAGGGGTGCATGTTCGGTTGTACCCGACACCCCAGTGGACACTCCAGTAAGTTTTTTGGTCTCATTGTAAGAAGTTGTGAGCTTTTCTATAGGCAAGATTTGTTCCCCATGTTCAATACCTAGGAGACACACCCCCTACACCTAACACTCCATTGAGACTGATGATTATTATAAGAGGAAGACGACCCCTGAAAGAGAACCAAAACCCAGTTGATCTCCACTCAAAAACGAATCAATCAATAAATAAATCTTTGTTTAGTCCCCATATGACGATAGCCCTCTGTAGTTAAACAGTGAAACCAAGCCCTGATGCATTAAAGTTATTCACCTCAAATGAAGGTTCCTTAAACCAAATTTGTTATTCCAGATAATACATATGTTATTGCGGTCTCCACTTGACCTTGCCTCGCCTAAGCCTGCCTCAACTGATAACCCCAATTTTTTGAAGCAATAGAAAAAGAAGGAGCAGTGCATTTCATCCTTAGACAAATGGATAGATAGAAGTTGTGAATCAAACACTAGTGCATCTACTACAGAGGTATAATTAGAGACACCAGAAGACATGGGACGACAATGTACCATACATACAACATTGTTATAATCGGGCTATTCATATCTCAACGAATCAATTTCCATTTGAGGTATGCCTAGGGTTTCTTCCTCAACGCATTTTATTTATAATTCTCTACGACTGTTGGAAATTAGTCTATCAAAATTAGTGACGAACTACAAAATGATGTTAAGTTTATTGTCGGATGCTGGTGATAATAATAGTTTTTATTGGATGTAATTAAGGGGGAGTGTTAAGGAAAATACCTAATTGCATCCTTAACTAGTTAGTTAGTTAGTTTACTGCTACATGATAGTTTTTATCGGATGTAATTAAGGGGGAGTGTTAAGAAAAATACCTAATTGCATCCTTAACTAGTTAGTTAGTTAGTTTACCATTACACGAGTTGGTAACTCTGTCTTGTAACCCTATTTTGTAACTATACATGTTCATATTAATAGAATACACATCAATAGTGTAGTGTGTTGTATCAATTCTGTCTCTGCTTAATCTATTCAATATTGACATCAGATTTTGTCATGAACTGGTCGAGGTTGGAGCATTGCCAACAATACTAGTATCATTGGAAGATTGTCCCGTATTGAAGAAAATAACAGGGCTTTGTGGTCTTTCAAAACTTCTACGACTGGACATCCATGAGTGTCACGGAATGGAGAGTCTGCGAGGTCCCAAACTGACTGCAGTAGGGCGGGGGAATACTCAGCCGATCAACAAAATTACAGCAGGAAGAATGGAAATTAAAAATCTTGTTTTGCAGTTCTAAATGAAAGACATATAGAAGTGGCATGTAAATCCGTTGTAAAAGAAATTTGGAGGCGGACTTAACAATTCATATTGGAAATGTCTTATTTTGTCAAAGAATTTGTGTTCATGCATAGCACTGTGGGACTTGACGTTCGATGATAATCCTTTTAAATCCATTAATGCGTTTAATAATCTTTTGGCAAGGTTTTCTGATGTTCAAATAACAGTCTAAACTTAAATACTTCTCTATTGTTCTGCATCATTATATAAACAAGAGCCTCATAAGGCCAAGTGGGGCGAGGATCTGTGAAGCATCATGCATGCAAAAACACATGTGAATTAATGCAAACAAGATAAGGAGCAACTGAATTTTCATTGGGTTTGAATAGGAAGATTAGCAAAGGCGTATGGAGACAGGAGCTGTGAAGCATCATTCATGCAAAAACATCAGTGAATTAATGTGAAAAACGATAAAGAGCAACTGAATTTTCATTGGGTTTGAATAGGAAGATTAGTGAAGGAGTTTGATACGACGTACTCAATATTCATCGGAATTGGGTAGATGATGAATGATTGAATACGTCAGTTTGCATTGTTTAAATTGTAATTTTGAGTGTTTTAGTAGATTCGGAGCCTAACTCAGTCCAGTCCAAGAATCCAATATCAATTGCTGAAATCGCAATGTTATATGAAACTAAAAATGTACTCAAATGGTAAAAAACTGGAATAATGGTAGCCCTCGACTTCAACATCAGCCAGTGCTCCAACGCACCAATTTGACTCCGGGTATCCCATATAGAGAAAATCGCTACATGAACAGAGGCCGTTGCTATAGCTTCTTCTATTTGAGAAGTTAAGTTTTCCCCGTCCTGCAGTTCGCTGGTCCAGAAATACTCGGAATCCATAGGAAAGAAGGGGCCGGATGGCTGGAGAAGGTTTTCTTAACGTGGCCGGGATGGTTTATAAAGACATCGTGAATGTGCTTGTAATTGGTGTTGGGAGGTGGAGGAAGAGGAAGCAAATGTGTGATTTTGAGCCATTAATAAGATTGGATAGACAGCTAAGATGAAAAAGGGGTCGATTGAGTGACCGAAAGGGGTACGTGTACACAGAACGTGTACTTGTGTAGACGTCTGCCTTTGCCTCTCAGTCAGAGTCTTTTTTATCTCGGATTTTGTAATTGGAGGCCAGGTCTTGGGCATCATGGCAATAAAAGCCATAACCTGTGTAAACAGGGTTTATAATAATGGCGAATCCAAACATAAGGGCAATACCTTGCATCCCCTGCTTCCTTGCAGATCTCAAATGCAATGATAAATAAAAAAATGTGAAACCCATAATAATACTAACCATGAATAGCAATATAAATAATGGAATGTCTTAATCTAAAGGTTATATGAAATGATATCTAAAAGTATGAAATGATAAGATATTTTCTAAAATCATGTTAGAAATTGTTAGATTTGTAGATTTGAGTGATTATTTCTGTGTAATCTGAGTGATCAAAAAGTTTTTCAACATGCTGAATCCATTTCTACATTCAAAAATGGATTTTAAACAACTAATAATGATTTCGTGCAAAGTGAAAAAATCAATTCTTATAACAAAACAACTCCTAATAAAATTGCTTTTCTCTATTTTTACTTATTACCTTATTACCTATTAAGCTTATACATATTAAAAACTTCCAAATTAATTAATCAAAAATATGTAATTTAATGAATTTAATGAAAAAAGAATATTCTTATAAGTGTATACCAAATTAAACACTAAAATTTAATCTCTTAACCTTCTTGCACCTCAAAATATGTTTGTTAGTCACTAAATTGCTAGATTAACACAGATTAGTATGTAAAAATGAATTTCTTTAATCAACTAATTGCCAGGTATACGTCGTAATGGAGTATGCGGCACTGGCAGGATGGCGCTTCAATGGTGGCATGCTGCTGGTTAATTGGACAGATGTGAAGAATTTGTAACGCCTTTCGTTTACTGCCTCCTCATATGATAGTGATTTCAATGAAATCCCCAAATGTTAAGACTTTCAGTTTGCACGGAAGTTTGTGTGAAGTACCCGCCCCTGTGAATATCGTATTTCAGTGTACATTTAAGCAGTGGCGGTCTGTTCGCAGTCCTGGGAGAAAATTACGAAGTAGCCTGTAGAACCCTACCTCATCTGTTGACAGGCATAAGAAATTTCATATAAATTATTGTGTAATGGTGGGAGGTTTTCAAAATTTAAATTTATCTACTTTCTATTTATTTATATATATATATTTTTTCCAAATTATTTAGGAAGACTCTGCTGTATGGGGATATTCGTTTTAGGTTAAAAAGAATTTTAATCGTTTCAGGTTAAAAAGAATTTTAACATTGTTTATTTATGTAGGTGAGGCACTCACTGTTTATTTATGTAGGTGAGGCAAGGGCATCTCTTCCTCCGAGATAATAAGAGTGCTTGGGTTTTTAATGTTATAGGCATAAGAACTCTTACCTTAACAAGAGGAGGGTTTTGTGAATGGCTTCGTTAAGGTTTTTGATTTACTCCAAAGTGTATTGTGAATAGCTTCATTAAGGTTTCTGATTTACTATAAGATGTAGATTTTATATATAAAGGTTTCATTTAAGGTACAAAATAGCAAAAATTGAATTTTTTTTATAAAATTTATTGTGATTTTTAGTAGCAGAGTAGCATTTTTAATTCCAAAAGGCGATTTGAATATTTGATAGCCAATTTCCAAAGCTCAAAAGCTTTGGGGACCATAACATATTTTAATATGCTTAATAATAATAGCATGCCATATCAATGCTTAATATTATATTTTTTTGATACATAATGTTATATTTTATTATATTTTTGTTGGGACAAAAGTCTTTTGTGTGTTTTTTTTTGTGATTGTGATGTTTCACATTGTTTTGTTGGAAACATGTCAACGAATTTTCCCATGTGTCACATGCACATGCACATGTAAATACATATGCACATGCACGTGCGTATGCACATGTACATGCATGCAATCAACTTATGAACTGTTCGTGTAACTATGTTATCTATCCATGATCAGTCTGTGTAACTGAGTGATAGATGTTATATATACGAGCATACCCATAGAGGTAAAGGACATTGTGCAATGGACAATGCTAGCTAGAGTGCAAGCAAGTACATTGTGTGAGGAGAGGATGGTTGCATCCCTAGGTTGGCTATTGTAATTCTCCCTTGAATAGAAGAAGACCGATAATCATTGCCTGTGGTTTTTTTCTGATTTGGGTTTCCACATAAATCATTGTGTCAAGCGTATGATTGATGTGTTTGGTTTTATGCCTGTTTGATCTTACTTAGTTTATGCTCTATTATATATGTCATGTTTTTCTTCCGCTGCATAACAAGTGGTATCAGAGCTTAGAGTTGAAGGAACAGAGAGCGAAGGAGAAAAGAATCTAGTCGTTGGAAGTGGAGAGCTGATAATGAGTTTTATTACATCGTCGCGGGTCATCCTTGTGGAACAGTACGATGTCATTACTTTCAAAAATTGTGGAATCGTCACGAGCTGTACACGACACATAGTGCGGCGTCATCGCATGCAACACATTATACACAATGCGGCGATTTGAGTACAAGTTACGATGATTTGGGTGAAAATCGTCGCAAGATATCCATTGGCAAGGTACGACGATTTAGAAATCATCGCATGTGATCCTCATACAAGGTGTGACGATCTGGTCCTCATACAAGGTGCGAAGATCCATTAAAGGAAAAATTAAAAGGATAATTCGCATGCATATTATAAACTAAAGTTTGAAGGGTCCTTTGTCTTATTCAAAAGTGAGTGAGGTGGAGGTTTTTAATAAAGTTGAAAGGGTGTTTTATTAAAAGGGAAGGTCGACCCTTTTATGAAGTATAAAATACTAATTTAATATGGTAAAAAGGTGAGATGGAATATTTTATGCACATGGTATAATCACCTTTATTGAATGAATATGAGTGGAGGATCGTTTTCATGGTGAGAGGTGGAATGAAAAAAAAAAGTGGATGTTTTTAAGAAAGGGTTTTTTAAATATTATATATATATATATATATATATATATATATATATATATATATATATATTGGATTAAATCTTTTTCAATTATATCTAATCATTGTTGTTTCATTATAAAAGGTCCAGTATTATAAGTTTGGTTTTAGATGTTGTTTTTCTTCTAATGGTGAAAGTGCAGAGTTCTAAGTTTGAGGTGGAGAAATTCAGTGGTAAGAATAGCTTTGTGCTATGGAAGGTTAAGATGCGGGATCTACTTGTGCAACAAGGATTACAAAGAGCCTTGGCTGGAAATTCAAAGAAACCAGCAAGCATAACAAACGAGGACTGGGAGGATCTGGATGCAAGAGCCCTCAATACTATTCGTTGAGTTAGCCTTAGCTCGGTGAAAGAGTTATTGAGTTAAATCTGTTTTTAGGTCAAAGCAGGTGGTTTTTCGGGTCCATGTTTTTGGGTATCCTATGGTATTGTGTCCATGAATTGCATGTAATGAAGCCTATAAAAGGCTTGGTGAACTCCATTGTAAATGGGCATGGAGGTAAGCAGTGAAGGCTTACTTGGCCAGTTTGACCGTATTTGGTCAAAGTTGTTCGAATGCAAAGTTCGAGGTGGAGCAGTGTGTCTAGTTTAGAAATGGTGATGATGTTAAGGGGTGAATACTGTGGGATCCTACTACCCACATAATCATCATGGATAGAGATGCAGAGTTTGTTGAATCTCCTTTTATAAGGGGATGTATATGGAACAACCAGAACGTTTAGTTCAGAATCGCAACAGGACATTTGTTTGCAAACTCAAAAATCATTGTATGGCCTGAAGCATGCTAGGAAAATGGTACAAGATGTTTGATTCCTTCATGGTGAGCCAAATTTTACAAGAAGTGAGTATAACCATTGTGTTTATGGTATATTCATTATATTTGTGTTATATGTTATGCTTGTTGAAAGCACATGCATGGTTGAGATCAACAAGTTGGCTCAGTTGGTTAGGATGTTTGTTATGAAGGATCTGGGAGCAGCAAAATAAATCTTGGGCATGGAAATACACAAAGACAGGAAATATGGTAAGCTTGGTTATCACAACAGAAGTATGTGGTGAAGATACTGAGGAAATTCAGTATGAATAATGTGAAACTGGTAAAATCCCTTTGGCTTTCCATTGTAAATTCTTTTCAGGTTTATGTCCTAATTGATGAAGAAGAAAAGGGTTATATGTCTCGAGTATTATATGCTAGTAGGAAGTTTGATGATTGTTGTTGGCACAGGGGCAGACCCAGGGTTCAACTCTAACAACGCACCAACAAGCCCTAACTACTGGCTGCTGAAATCCGACAATAAACCTCTCTTCCTCTAGTTCTACCAACTACACAAGCCTGTCTTGAACAACACCTATGTCATCCATATCTGTAAACGCTACAATTCTTAAGCTAGAAACTAAATATTCCATAGGTACGACTGCTTCCAAGCCATATATTAACTTAAAGGGGGGTTGCATTGTCATCTTCTTGCAAGTGGTTCGATAGGCACATAACACTGTTGGCCCTCTCAAATCCCAATCATCTTTGTTCACACTGCAAATCTTCGCCAATGTGGTCTCCAAGATCTTATTGAAAGCTTCGACTATCCAATTCGCTTGTGGATGGTATGGTGTGCTCTTTTGATGGTGAACTTCAAATTCCTAAGTCAAGGCTTCAATTGTTTTATTAATAAAATGTGTACCTTGATCACTCATAAGGATCTCTAGGCATCCAAATCTAGTTATGATATCATCAAATATAAATCGCGCAGTTGTATTTGCACTACAGTCGTTAACTTCTCTTTCTTTTTCCCATCTGGTCAAATACTCTGTTGCAGTGATGATGTAGCGAGCTCCTGTGCACTTCCCTAGTGGCTTGATAGGTCCCATGAAATCAATGGCCCATTTCTCAAATGCATGTAATGTTAGCTGAGGTGCTAAAGGCATCTCATCTCTTCTGGAAGGTTTCCCTACCCTTTGGCATACATCGTAGGCTTTGTAGTATTCCTTAGCATCCTTATGTAAAGTGGGCCACCAGAGGCCAGCTCTAAGAATCTTTTGTGTTGTTTCTTTCCCTGCATAATGTCTTCCTGCGATGCCTTCATGTACTTCTTCTAGAATCAGTGGTCTTTATGCCTCCATAACACATCTCCTCAAGAATCATTTGTCCAACTATAAGTGAAAAATCTACAACACGAACTACCAACTGTTTCTTCTGGATAATTGTATATTCGCGAGGTGCCATTCATGTAGACATGAACTGGACTATCTTGGCGAAGTGATCATCAAATTTTCTGATGGCCAACAACTATGCGTCTGGTAGTGTATCCTCCAAGCTAGTAGGTTCCTCCCCATGGTCTAACCTCTTCAAGTGGTCAGGTCCCTTATTCATTCTCCCTGGCTTGACCATAATTTCAAAATCATATTCCTGAAATAACAGTAGCCTTATGCATATTCTTCCCCCTAACAATGGATTGTTGACTAAGTATTTCAATGTAGAGTGATCAGTGAACATCTTAAAATGTTCTCCCAACAAGTAGTGTCGAAACTTTTGCAGCGCATACACCATGGCTAAACCTTCTCTTTCAATGGTAGTGTAATTCATCTCAGTTGTAGATAGCTTCCTGCTAGAAAGGTTAGAGGGTGGTCAATATCTCCTGCTCCTGGTTGTTCTAACACTGCTCCTAATGCAATGGATGAGGTATCGACATGCACATGGAATTCCTTACTCCAATCTGGGAAAACCAGAACATGTGCAGTGACCATCTTATGCTTTAGTGTGTCGAAGCTCTGTTGGCATTCCTCTGACCATTGAAACTGACAATATTTGTTTAAAATCTTTTCCATGGGTGTTGTTATATGTGGATAGCCCTTGATAAAATTCATGTAGTATCAAGTATGTCCCAGCACAATGCCCAGTTGTCTAACCGAAGTAGGAGGAGGTAGATCAACAATGATGGCAATCTTGGACGGATCTACTAACAACCCCTGCTTACATACAATGTGTCCCAACAATACTCCAAAAGGTGACAAGAAAATGCACTTTATCAGGTTCAGGGAAATCTGACATTGCTTGCATTTATCCAACATTAGTCTTAAACATTCAATATGATCTTTCAGTAAGCTAAAAATAGTCCAATCATGAAAATATGCTTCTAAAAATGTATGTAAAAATTTCTTGAATGCTTCAACCATCGCCCTGGAAAAGATGGTTGGTGCATTCTTCAGTCCGAAGGGCATCATTGTGTATAGGAAAGATCCCCATTCTATTGCAAATGTGTTCTTATGCCTGTCTTCCTTAGCAGTCATGATCTGGTGATAACCTGAAAATCCATCTGTGAAGGAGTAAACTTCATGTTCTCCTACATTATCTAATACTTCATCAGTGAACGGTGTAGGGAATGGATCATGTAAGCATGCATCATTCAGTTTCCTCAAGTCTACACAAATTTTTATCTCTCCTGACTTCTTATCTTGGATCACCATAGGGATAATCCATTCTGATTCTTCAACAGGTTCTATGATTCCTGCTTCCAACATTCTGTCTAATTCAATCTTGACTTTCTGATTATACTTAGGATTTAGTCTGTAAGGTCTCTTTTTGATTGGCCTTGCATCTGGTTTCAGGGGAATATTCATTTCTCCCATGGGCCTTTTAATGCCCTCCATGTCTGTCAATTTGGTTGGAAACAAGTCTTGATACTCATGCAGTAGTTATGTAATCTTATCAATAGTGGCATCATCCCAGTAATATCTAACGTTTTCCAACTTAGGTTCTTGCTCTGTTCCAATATTAACTCTCTTGATTTTAATTGGTTGTCCAATGAAAGATAATTCAATCCCAGGCCCTTCTATGTATCTATGTCCTTCAGTTTCTACGTTGTTCACATTCGTAGGATCACCATTTTCATCAGCATTGATATTGTAACAACCCTGTAATTTCTAAAGAGGTGTAGTCCATTCATCTTCTTCTTGCTCCAAAGGGAGGTTAGTGGCCTCCTCAAAGAATTTCTATCTTACAACTTGTAAAGCCTGATCTACTATGGGGTACTGACTTTCAAATCAAAATGTAGCTATAAATTTCTGAGTCATACCATACCAATCTGAAGTGGTGAGGAACCGTTCTTCCTGAAGATACCAATTGATAGGTGTTGTGTCCAAAGTGTTAATGAATTTGTGCACTCATTGTTCTTGAGGAATGCTACTCTAGGCCTCCTCACAACTGTGCACATGGTCCTTTGGACAGGTCTCCCCTGTGTATTGAACTTCACACCCTTCGACTTGGTCTGAAAAGTGCATTGTCATTAAAGTGCAGCATTACACCTACTCCACGATGTTATTCTTGTGTGTTCCCCACCATCTTGCTGGAATTTCTTTCAAGGATACATCCAGTGCCAACAAACTCTGTTGTACTGGTACAACTTCTTCAAATTCCAATAAGAATGTTTCTAAATGATTCAAACCATCAAATGTGGGCAGATTACTTACATCTATGCCGATCCAGCAAACTTCCCTGGTTAATCTGGCACACCTCCGGGCATAAAATTCATGCATTTTGTTATGCCAGTTCTCCAGTGCTTCTTCTGAGTCTAATGAACATAAACTTTCACTTCACCAACTCAAATTCCCATCTGTTGTGGGATTAATGTAATCATGTTGTCTTGTTGTCAATTTATATATATTCTCCAGCTCATATGAGTGGTCTTTTTTTCTGATGGGTTCTGTGTATCGGTGACCTTCATCAGGATCAAGAGGTGCAATGAACCTAAGTCCATCACCTTCAAATTTCATTCTTCTTTTCTTTAGGTCACCAACAATCGAATTTTTGAAATCCCAATCAATGCCCAACAACATAGGATAAGGACAACTATCATCAACTATCTCAATCACTTTAAAGTCTGCAAATGTCCTGGCCCCGTTGATGTCCACAGGGACATGATCCAGTCTTCCAAAGGGGCTTATTGCCTGCTGATTAGCCATCCTGAGCCTGATAGGGGAATAAATCAACTTAGGTTTTCCCATCAGTGCCCATGTCTGCTTCGTAATAACATTCACTTCTGATCCCAAGTCGAGGACCACATAATCTATGTTGTAGTCTCCAATCTGAGCATTAAGGTGTAGTTCCTTATTTGTTCTTCTCTTACTAGTTACTTGGTTCACATACCTACTCAACATAGGTTCTATTCTTCCTATCTCATATTGTTTGATCAAGTGTTGTAGTTCTTGTATGTCTCTTTCATCCTTAATTAAATCAATAAATGTATATAAGAATCCTACAAGCTTGCTTACCTCTTTTCCTTCTCCAGGTGATGCAGACTGATCGAATGCCAAAGGCATTCCACATTCTTTCACTTCTGGTTTTGCCTTAGATGAAGAAGCTTGTCCTCTCCTGAATTCTCTTCTTGCCTCTTCAAATGTCTGCTTTTCTTTCCTTGGATCAAACAACTATGTCTTCTTTGTAGCTCTTTTGACCCCCGATTCCTCTGTAGTCTTTTATGGGGTCACCCTGTATTCTCCTATAACAACGTTGCCTCTCGTGATAACAACAACTCTGGGATCCTCTTCGCAAGGCTCTACTGATATTAATTGGACTTGTTGGTTTCCACCCCGTCTTTCCTGAAGTTTAGCCAGCAATGCTGGGCAATCTTCGATCACATGTTCGAATGTGTTGCAGTATCTGCAAGTAGTACAAGGGTTCTGACAGTCCATTTCCAAATGACCTGGTTGGGCGCAGCTATAAAAAATGATCTAACCTCGACCTCGACCCATGCCTCCTCCTCATTCTCGTCCTCAGAATCCACCGCAAGGGTTGAAGTTTCATCTTCCTGGAGAATTAAATTGCGTAGCATTTCCCTCCTGTTGCATCTCTCCTTGAATCCTATATGTATCTCTTGAACTTTCATGCAAGAGGTCATAAGCCCTACAGTCCTTCTCACCATGCCCCACATATTTACAGAATGTGCAATAAAGATTGGTAGGTGTCTGGACATATTTTTGCATGTAATAACATTCACCAGGAAGATGTTTATTTCTACATACCTCACACCAAGGTAGGGTAACCTGCTTCAAAGGGCTCGGAGCTCTAGAGGCCAAGTATTCATTAAATAGGGGACAATTCTCCTTGTCATGGCCTTCTAACTTACATCTAATACACCATATGTCTTCTCTTTTATATTTTCTCTTTTCTTTCTTCATATCCTCAACCTGCAAAGATAAGCTAGTTAGTTGATTCAAAATTTGACTCATACCTGAGCTGGATTCTCCCATAGGGTTTGATTCTAGTTTCATGGCTATCTCCAGTGCCTTAGCCTATGAAGCAACCTTCTGTTACATCAGAGGAACTCTGGTGTGTGGTAAGAGGGCATCAATGAACCATTCCTTATTCTTCTCGTCTGGAATCTGAAAACTCAAACGGCCTGTCAGGGTCTTAAACCTCTGATCAATCTCCCAAACAGGTTCAACTACTCTCTACTTGATTTCTTTTAGTTCTGTAATGCACTGTGACTCCGACTTGGGTTTCTTGAATTATGCACTCAATGCAGTCTTGATATCATTCAATGGTTTAGGTTGTGTAACTCCTTTAACAAACTTCATGTACCAGCCCAGTGCGCAGTCTCTCAAGGTAGTACTAAAATGAGCTCTCTTAGCATCTTCGTCATTGAATTGCTTAATACTCCATACAGCTTCGCATAAGAACCAATGCTAATCATGATCTTCAGATCCATCTCCTCTAAATATAGGTAACCTCATTTCATCTACCATAGATCTTCCTAGGTTTCTTGACTGAGTATGTACTGAACTGTTGGTAACAGTGATATGAGTGCTTTGATGACTCTGACTACTCTGGTTACTTAATGCTTCTAAAACAACAGGGGGAGCAATAGTACTTACTTCAATGGTAGGTGCAATTCCTGAAGTTACTGATATTCTTAGCGAGGTTCTTCAGTCTTCCCTTCCTCCGCCCTAGCGGAATCTGAATATTCCTCATTCAACAAATCTTCTTCTTCTCCACTGTAGAAACCTTCGTCCTATGCCAATGGCTCGTGATTCTACTCAAACAGGTTCACCAGAGGAACTTCTCATAATTTCCTCCCACTGCGCGTGTTTCCAACCTCTGTGTCGGTATTGTTGTCTGAGTTCTTGAACATTAGCTTTTCAATCTGATCGATTAATGTATCTTCAAGATGTTCTTCTCATGCAATAGAATCTTGATTTTCAACTTCAAAAAGTGTAAACATTTTTGTCTAGGTCCCTTAAATAAGTATCTCTCTGCTTGGCTATATGACTCTACTCTGTCAATAGAAAACTCAGTAATGTACCCTCCAATAGTGCTATCAAACCAGTGATCTACTGCTCTTGACATGGCATTATCAACTCTCTTGACCTTCTTGATCAATGACAATGTCCAAACCACAAGTGGTCTAGATCTGATTTCCAACTGGGTATCTGCTAATCTGGCTAACCGCTCGTATAGATCCTTATGAACTCCTCCAAATAAAATCTCGTGTATATCAGTAAAGATATACCTTCCCAACTAATCCTCTGTACTAATACTAGGGTTTTTGTTCTGAGCTTCAATGAAGTCTTTTTCTTGTTCTTCTATCCACTTATGAATCTCTGTCTTCGATGGAAACCACCTTGACATTCCCTCAAGAAGATCTCGGTCCCGACAATGGAACCATTTGTTGGCACAGGGGCAGACCCAGGGTTCAACTCTAACAACGCACCAACAAGCCCTAACTACTGGCACTTTCGGAAACACCTGCGAAGCAGATGCAGTATCACCCGAAGTAGCAATAGTGGGGTTGCAGGACATAGGTGTCTACAACCAGAGGAAATGCAAAGTGGATCCAGGGTCACAACACACAACAATCTAGTTATTCTTTACTACTCTTAAGCTTGCCTCGCCAGATATATCTCAGATCTAACACAACAATGCATTAACAGTATAACAGGAAGCAAAGAACACAACATCGACCATAGAGACAATAATATTTGCGTGGTTCACCCTCTCCCTAGGGCTATGTCCACATAATTGTGTTTCTTGATATATTAAGATCGAAACATACAGTTCTATTTGTGCACTTAGCTTGCAGATCTCTCTCTCTTCCTCTCTTCTCTATCTCCCCTCCCTGTGCACCCAACTACAGGGTTGATCTTCACACCCAATTGAAGATCTTACAATACAAGAATGCTCTCACACACAACACTTCTCTCGCACAACAATAATCACTCAACATCAACAACCAATCTTGAACGCACCTTTTTTCTCTCCTCTAGATCTTTATTTTTACATTACGATGACTCTTGGACAACCTTAGGCTGAAACCTAGGTGTCAAAACCCTAAATACCAAAAACCTAGGTGTCTAAAACCCTAGGTCCACTTGACCCGTATTTTCAGGGCTTCGCCAACCTATCTTTCTGTCTTTTCCGTGAGTTGCTCCAAAGCACTCGTTGATGTATTTTTCCGCTTGATGAGTTATCCTCGATCCATCCTCTTTGTTGATCTGCCTTCCTTGATATTCTCGTCCAACAGTTAGATTTCCCTTACTTCGCTCTTTCTTTTCTTCTTCTTTGACCTCTTCGACCCATTCTCAGTCAATGTGCCTTCCTTGCAATTCGTACTTCGTCTTTTCTCTTCCTTTTCCTTCGCTTTCTTCTTTAATCCATAACAAAGGGCCAACAATTGCAATGGAGAAATGGCCAACTTTTCACATGCAGTTAGTGTTTTCAGTAGACACATGGAAAAACCAGGTCAGGAGCATGGAAATGGGTGCTTCAAACATAGAAGCACAAGTATCACCTACAGTGGTTGCAGTGATTTGGTCTATGGTTATGGTTCATGAGTTTTGGACAATTTCATCGGTTTATTAGACAGGTTACTGATGGAGACAAAATGGTCCATGCTGGAGTGAATCGTGTAGGCATGTTCACGTAACGATATTGTCAAAGAAGTTGTTGAGTTGTGATGGTGTTTGGCTTCTCTTGGCTTGCAGAAAAGGTGATGAATTAATTAAGGGCATGATATATCAGGTAAATTGTTGTCAAGGTGGAGATTGTTGGAAACGTGCCAACGAATTTTCCCATGCGGTCACATGCAGATGCACATGTAGATACAGATGCACACGTACGTGCGCATGCACATGCGTGTGCATGCAATCTACTTATGAATTATTTGTGTAACTATGTTATCTATCCATGATCAGTCTATGTAATTGAGTGATAGATGTTACATATACGAGCATACCCATAGAGCTAGAGGATAATGTGCAATGGACAATGCGAGATAGAGTGCAAGCGAGTACATTGTGTGAGGAACAGATGGTTGTATGCCTAAGTTGGCTATTGTAATTCTCCCTTGAATAGAAGAAGACCGATAATCATTTCCCGTGGTTTTTTCCCGATTTGGATTTCCACATAAATCATTGTGTCAAGTGTATGATTGATGTGCTTGGTTTTATGCGTGTTTGATCTTGCTTAGTTTATGCTCTATTATATATGCTATGTTTTTCTTCCGCTACATAACACGTTTGACTCAGAATATTGGTGGAGACAAAGACTGAACAAAATCAACTGATATCTATCTGCATTCACCAACTGCGAGTTAGAGAAGATGTTAGTTGGGATTTTTTTGAAAAATACAACACCTCCATAGAGTTAGAGAGTGATAGTTTTAACATCAAACTCTTAAAAAAAACTTAATTTATCACAAATTAAGATTTAATATTTCAAATTGATTATCACAAACTAAGAGTTAATGTTTCAAACTTTAAAATCGTTATTTCCAATGGTTTAACTGTAGTATTGTACATTGATTTATTATTATTAGGACATGAGCTTCCCCTTTCTGCCCTAGGTACTTGGTTGCAAATCGAATTTGAATCATAATTTAGCCGAATGTAACGAACTACTTATATACAACATGTACAATGGTATTGCTTTGGCATTTCCACCTAAGAATAATACCTCTTCAGATAGAACCCATTGCGGGGCTCTTTTAAAACATTCCCCTTATCATATTCTAACTCGTAAGATCCTTTTATGAGGACACACCTCAAAATGTACAGAACGTGCCACATAGGATTAAATTTGCTATCCCTTAGAGTATATTTATGCTAGTCATAAACTAAAACTAGGTTTCCTTTAGAGAAAACAGAAGGATGGAATAGTTTACCATATTAAACCTTGACTCATTTTTTATGTGCCTCATTCAGGATGGAAACATCCCTACAATTTTCAACAAGTTTTTATAAGTAAACAAGATGCTCTTCCTTGGAAGTTGTGTTAGGAAAGATCTCAACTGCTAGCTTCAAAGAAGGGATCTTGCACTCAATCAATAATATGGCCTCTAATCCATGCACGAGTTGAAAATGAGTGAACCTAATAGCAGTGTGTATTGAGATTTCATATGCCCATAGTGCCAAAAATAACATAATGTGCCAATTGGACTTGCTCTCATTAATCATACTCTAGAGTATGGTTTTCAATTTTTATTAATAGCTTCTACTTGTCCATTTGCTTGAGGATAGTAAGGGGTTGAATTTCCTTGTTGGTGTCAATTTTCACATACAACCTTATGTGACTAATTTCCAGATCTGAAAATTGCTTCCTAGTGAACTAATAGTAAAACCCTAGATGTCATCACTAAACAATTTTACACTGAAACTTATTGACTGAAAATATATGCAACAAAAACAAAAAGATCATAGATGAATCATCAACACATATATGAGACACAAATTTATGTTCAGTAACCTTGTCAAATTCATAAATCCCGAGGGAAAAACAAACCCTCCCAGCCAATACAATATCACCAAATATGAGGGTGACCTTGACCTCCAATAACCATAGAAATTAAAAAACTAAACCTCAAAAATATTCCTGGAAATATCTTATGCCCACAAATTTGTTGTAGACCACTTGTACGACTTGTTGTCGTCACCTGTCAACCTTTACGGACTTGCACCTTCCTAGAAAAACATGTACACAATTCACCTTACAACAACACGCATATATAGGCAACTATGCCCACTACAACCTGCGTATACACGATTCACCTTCATGCAACCTGTGTACATACACTACTGTTCTCTTTGCAACCTACATATATACATGATTCCTCCCACTGTAATCCACGTATAAGTAAAAAAACATTGTATGGACACCTCCATACAATTATCTCTTTGCGACTTCTTTCTCCTCTAGGCCATATTTTCCACCATTACATAATTTCTCTTCGCTGAAATCACCAAGCCTCCTAGCACAAGTGCAGATTCACTTATGCCAACTCCATCCTTACACTATGAGAAAATGTCACAATGAATTATCTCCTTTATATACAAGTGAAATGAGTGACTTTAGGAAACCCTTCTAAACTAAACAATTAATTAGAATATTTTATTCCTTTTTGTGGGCACACCCCATCACAAGCCCACAAAGCCCATCAACTTTCCCATGAGGCCATGGCCTCATTCCAGGCCGATTCCACTTAAACGTAAGGTTGATATGGTGCCAACGAAGATTCTCACATGCCTGACACCTTGGCCTCATATGGGAATACCTTCTGAAGCTACAATAAACAACAGTTGGAACCACAATTTCATTGCCAATTTTTTCATCATTTTGTTTTGGAAATGAGTGCCATGATTAGTGGCAATTTATCTGAGCATACTAAATCTAGAAAAGACCCGATGAAATATGAAAAATGTCACTATCTAACCATCACTATAGAAAGTAGGCATGCATTCACAATGCTAGAATTGGTAGCTTGGAGGTACTTCTACGTTGGCGGTGCCCAACATGCGGAAGTGACCAAGCACAATTTCTCCCTAGTGACTTTATAAAGTGATTTTATAAAGTTGGATCTTTTAATTTTTAAATGTAAAAGTGACTTTATGATGTTATGGGTCGCTTTAGTGACTTAAGTATCCTCAACGAATGATTAAGACATGATCGTTGATCTCATGGTGGCAAGATATAATCTTGACCATCAATCTCATTGAAAGACCATGGGTTAGGGCTGTTACATTTCTAAATTGCTTAAAGGAATCTCATGAGGGAGAGAGAGGGCACACTTTTTGAGGAGAGTGAGAGGGAAGGTGAAGAGGCATGTTTCCCAAGAGAGATTTCTCGCTTGGAGGAAGAGCTACAACAAAGGGGGTTTGGAACACATCCCTAGAAGATGGATTGCACACAACCCAAGAAGTATTTGCTTCATTTTTTCTACATTTTGTACAACAATTATAGGAGGGTCCGTACAACAAAGGAGGTGCACAAAAATTGAGGTTGAGTGTTTCAGCAGGTGGGCACAACTTCCTATGTAGATTTGCTGAGTATTTATATTATGTACAACACTTTTTCTTTTGGCACGATTGTCTATGCATATTAGTGATTGTTTGTAGAGATTTGTTGGTTGTCTTGGGTCGTACAGGTCGTACAGTCTAGACATTCTTCCCTAGATATAATCTGGAACTATTTTTATAGAGAAGTAATATGTTGATGTGGAGAGACAGTTTGTGTTTTTATGCTGATACTCTTTGCTATTGTAAAAGTTATGAATTTCCTTGAGCTGAATAAAAGTACTCTTTCTCCTCAAATCTATCTTATTTTCTGAGTTATTCTTCATGGGTTATTGCCCATATTTATGGTGCCAAATGTTGTGTTGGCTAAGTGTTTGAGATCAATTTTCAACATGGTATCTGAGCAGAAGATCTGAGATTCAACATACAAGATATTTGACACTTGATTTGCAGTGAGTGCATAGGGGTTTTTCTTGGAAGAAGGAAGGGAAAGATGAAGTCACTTAGTGAGAGACCAAGATGAGGATATTTGGTGAGATGCCAATATCGAGAGACTCTTGGTGATATGCCAAGAGGAAGAGACCTTTGGTGAGATGCCAAGGTTGAGATCTTTGGTGAGATGCCAAGATTAGGATCTTTGGTGAGATTCCAAGATCAAGGCTTGGATCAAGAAGGACTTTGATTCAGGGAGGTCTCAGATAGGTGGAGAAGAAATTCCATCTAGAGATCATGCATAAGAGAGAGCAGAGGCAGCCTTAGGTTGGCTTCAGAGGGATTTTGGAGCTGAGTTCCAGAGGGAGTCTGGAGTTTGGATCCAGTGGGTGGTTGGATCCTCATTTGGACAGTACTGAGGCTTCAGATAAAGGACACTAGATGGATAGTTATTCACATCAGAGATCAACAGAGGTAGTTGGAGATGCTTTGAGTTTAGAGGGAGCATAGGCTTCCAATGCAATGGGAGAAGCTACAATAGCAGAGGACGTGATGTGATTGGAGACAGACTCTGGTGGAGTTACCAGAAGTACCTCCCTAGTTAAGAGGGAGTGTTAGATTTTGGTAGCTCGTAGGTACTTATACATTGGAGGCACCCAACATGTAGAAGTAACCGAGCATATTTCTCTCTAGTGACTTTATGAAGTGTTTTCATAAAGTGACTTTATAAAGTTATTTTATAAAGTCAAGTTGAGCGTTTAAATATTTAATGGGTAAAAATGACTTTATGAAAAGTGGGTAACTTAAGTGATTTAAGTGAAATCAACAAAATATTAAGTCATGACCCTTGATCTCAAGGGAAGGTGAAGAGTCACTCAAGGGATACCAAGGGTTAGAGGAGTTACTCATTAATGAGTAGTAAAAGGATCACTAGAGGAGAGATGGGACACACCTTTTGAGGAGAGCTTGGAGAGGAATGTGAAGAGTCACTCATATTCTGAGAGAGACCAAGAGAGTTTGAGCTAGAGGAAAGAGTAGCAACAAAGGGAGAAGCATGAATCCCAAGGAGGAAAAGAGTCATTCATCCCAAGGAGGGAAAGAGGCATGCATCCCAAGAAATATCAACATTAAAAGAGGGTCGTACAACTAGTGCTTGGCATTGAAATTGAGGCAACTTTTCTATTGAAGATAGGCATAATTTCCAAGGCACTAAAAGACAAAAAATCATACAACTAGGTGCATTTGTTAAGAAAATAATTTGAGGACATATTTTCTACCATAAGGAGGTTGTACAATACATCCATACAACATAAATAGTGGCATGGAGTTCAAGGCATAATTCAGGTGCATTTTTCTGAGGGTATTTGGAACATATTTCGAGGAGGTCTGATGGTTCTGTTTACTAGTTATTGTTGTACATTTTATGTTGATAATGTTGTTGTTGTAAAACTCAAAATTTTCCTAAGAGATCAATAAGAAAAATCTTTTCTAGACTGGTTTTCCCCTTGTGGGTTTTTCCAGGGGCATTGCCCAGAAATTCAATGTGTCAAATGTGTTGTTGTTCATTTATATTTCGCTGCTATATTTTCATATTGATTAGTCTTTTGTATTTCTTCTCATAGTTCCAGTAAATGCATGTGGTTCCATTGCTTTATTGGTGAATAACTATAGGAAGCTAAAATCTTGTGTTGGCTAAGTGTTTTAGATCAGTTTTCAACACACAATAATGTATTTATGGCCTTTTGTTGAAGTTGGATGACATGTTGTAAATTTGACTCCTCACTTAAAAACACCTTAACAAATGGGCCTACGATGACAATAAGATATAATGGAATTGGATGTTCTTCCTTTTTTATTTGTGAAAATTTGACACAAGTGACATTTCTTGATTGCCTCCATGTAATATTTGAAAATTGAAGGGGATAAATATACTACACACAAGATCTTTTGAGTTGTCACCAATCTAGAAAGATGGCCACCAGAAGCTCCATTGTGAAAATCATTAAGAACCCTCTTAGCCTCTTCATGGGCCAGACATCGATGTAAAATGCGATCCAATCCTTGATGCTAAAAGGTGTCACCAATAATGAGGTAGCACTTTGCATGATGGTGAATGCACTGATGTTTGTCATGGGAGAAGTGAGAGGAGAATCTTTGGTTCTGTAGATATAGTATGATGTCCTTATACTAATGATCAATAAATGTTCATCTGGTAATTCAATTTCACACTATTCATCACCATCTCAAGGACACAAGCTCAAAAAAAACCAAGAAATTTTTTTATTTAGCGGATGCAAATTCCAGATCAAAGTCTTGTAAAATCACAATCCACTTGGAATAATTTCCCTCAATTATTCATTGGGTTGAAGGTATGTTGTAGTGGATTGGTATATACGATCATAGTCGTATGTTGAAGAAGTGTTAGTGTCTAAGTCTTTGTTTTGCATGAAAAATAGATAAGGCCAACTTCTCTACATGAGAGTATTGTAGTCAGGTCCAACACGAATTTTTATCAGATAGTATATCACATGTTTCCGATGAAAAACTATTCCTAGGTGAAAACCATCCCAATGGTTGACACAAATACCATAAGATATAGGAGGAAGTCATGGTTATAGTCCCTTGGACTAAGTAATGGGGAAAACATTAGGGCCTTTTTCAAGGCGTCAAATGACTATTGTGCATAATCATCGCATATAAATAAGATTCCCATTTTCAATAGGCACATAAAACCTTTTGTATCTTTAATGTAATTAGTGATAAATATTAACAAAAAATGCACCTTTCCTTGAAGTATTTGAAGTTGGTGGATAGTACACCAAGGTGGGGGGGTGGGCGGGCGGGAAATTGAACTATTTCCTTAACCTTGAATGGGTCTACTTTAATCTCATATTTACACATGATGAAACCAAGCAATCACCCATATACGAAAAAAATCACTTATGGGGATTCATGCGAATCTTATAATATTGACATCTATCAAATACTGGGCGAAGGTGGGTGGGGTGATCAGAATTTTTCTTTGACCAAGAAACCAAATTGTCTATGTAAGATTTGAAAATATGTTTTATGTCATGAAAGACATATGCCACGGCCCACTAAAATTTTTCTCCTACATTTTAAAGTCCAAACGACATTTTTCTATAGGAAATGTGGTCCAAGGGTAGATAAATGTTGTGATGATCTTCAAGTCGAATTTGAATTTGATTGTAACTGGAAAATCCATCCATGAAAGAAAAAAAATCATTTTATGCACATTCATCGATGCTCTAATCATTGAATGGTGTGGGGTAGTTATTATTAGGGCATGCTTTATTTAGATCATGGAAGTTCATACATGTTCCACAACATAGGTATTCCAACATAGGACGAACACCTTCAGTAACCACTCACACAACTAGATCAAAGACCAATACACCGATGTTTTTATGTGGTAAAATCCCAACGAGGAAACATCCACGGCCCCAACCAATGTCGCCACTTGGAGAAATTTATTAATGAAAAAGAAAAATATTACAAAGAGATTTACAAGAGAGTTTCTCACAATCAATCATTGGCAAATGACCCTCCATTTTAAATAGAGATCATGGACCAATTGAGTTTTAAGCCACATATCAATATAACCGTTAAGATTGATGAGAATATGATCTGTTGGATCACTCTCTGTCGGGAACATATTGTGACCGCCGGATTACCTAACTACAAATGCATACTAATGCATACTAAAGAAACACGCTTTAACCTAACAACACATTAGACCAAGTTGATCTTAAATAATTCCTAAGTGTGTAAATATCATAACATCCTCCATTAAGAACAACTTGGGATAATATTGAAGGATTTACAAAGGTGACACAATAGGAGAAGGAAGGAGGCATTAAAGTTGATCCCCCTGTTTTGCCAAGCACCAACACCTTCCCTTTTTCTTGTCTCATTGCTCGAAGAGTCAATTCCTCCCAAGAAATAGGGACCCTAATTTTCTCTTAATATTCTATTAACTTGTTGATGAAGGTAGCTCATTCTCATGATCTTCAATGAAGTCTTCCAATATTTCACTAAGAAGTTTTCAAACTTGCAATTCTTTTGGTTTTGGCCATATCGACGAGTTCGTCACTAACTCACTGATACAACCAGTATTGGTGAGTTTGTGACTAACTCACCGATACAACAAAGGGAAATAACACTTAATGTTTTTCAAGCATGAGCCTCAACGTATTGTCCAACTTTCGATGAACATTGTCGTCACAAAATTTTATGACCAGCGAGCTTCCAACCAACTCCGCCAGTGCACCGACGAAGTTCAAACCATCTCTCCCAATACTCAAACCTTTTTCATCGATGATTTTCCAAGAAACTTTGCCAGTACACCAACGAGGTTCCTATGATTTCCTTCAACACACAAACTTCTGTTATTGGTAAAATTCTGGTCATGGTCTTCGATACATATCCTCCTGACTAAGGAAAAAGTTATAAAATCCCATTCAGGATTCGCATTTGGACATTGTCACTATAAACACATTTGATTTATTCAAGGAAGTTTGAGAGGAATTCCGTGGAAAGAGAAATTAGTCATCAGTGAGCTCTCTCTATCCACATGTCAATCTCAAGTCGCCAGATAGGATTCTTTATGCCGTTCCATTTGTCCATTATTTCTTTGGAAATTTTCAATATCCTTCATTTAAATATGAGGTTGGCGCCAAATAAGCTAGGGATGATTTTATATCCATCACCCACTATTCTGTTCAACAACTTACGCTAGTCCCACCAACCCCTGCATCATGCCTTTCATTTTGTATTCCTCACACACTAACCATGGAAAACCCTAAAGGCTTAGACGATTCAGCCATGAGACCTCCAACCCACGAACTGGCAAAGTTACCTACATGGTTGTGCCCTAACCCTCCAGAACCCAACTCCGTGGTTTTTCCTAGCACCACTACTCCTTGTCCTCGACAAGTTTGAAGTATAAATTGACTACCTCAAGAAAGATAAACAATATCTTATCCCAACCTTTTCTTGACCCCCTTTTTATCGATTCACCTTAAGAATGAGTTTTGGATTTTCATTTAATTGTTCTAACTCTATCCACCCAGCCTAGGCACCAATCTGCAAACTTTACCTACCCATATTGGTATAGATTTTCATTGAACAAGAACTAGTGGGAAACCTCAACCCGACAACATAATAGACCGATATCATATCTTAGTCATATTTTTCATTGAGTAATTAGCCGATTTTTTTGAGTTCGAAACCGTATTGGTGGAGTTTACACAAACCTCGTTGATATTGTTTTTCACATATCAACGAACTTCATATGATCCCTGTCGATACATAACTTTGTATATCGGTGAACTTCGTACGATCAACAACGATATTACCTTTGTGTGCCGAAAAAGTTCTTGTGACCTTTGCCGATACAATTTCTCTTTGTTGGCAAAGTTCCTTTGACCAACACTGATATGAGTCTCTCTATGTCGATGAACTTTACGTGATCATCGTCGCTATTGTCTTTCTAATATCATAGTAGTTGGTGCAATCATCGCCAACACTACATTTTGCATACCGACGGAGTTGATGCGATCAACACCGATAAGGAATCTCCTCGTATTGACGGTGTTGGTGTCATGGAGGTCGATACACAATTTTTTTCCTCCCTTGGACACTTGAACCAAATTTTGACCAGAATCTCACCATGTCACCCATTCTTATTTCCTCATCAAACACAGACTCACCTCCCCATATCAGTGTAAAGGGATCCTCAAACTCCGATACAAGTACTTATCGACGCATTTGTCACTAACTCCTCGACTCTTCCCCAAAACCCCAAAAAATCACCTAATTGCATAAACTAATGCCATAATTTTATTGCATGATTCCTTTTCCCTCTGAGATAATTAGAATATGATATTTTTTAACTGATAGTCTGGTATACTATTGAAAAAATATATTTGTTGCAGATTCAAGTATGTTGCCTCACTAGAAGACTGTAAGAAAATCACCCATGGAAGAAACCTATGCAAGAGAAAGCCACCATGAAGAAGAGGAAAACCTACCAGGTCCAATATATCATGATACAAAAGGATTTATAGATAAAGGGACTTCGGTTAGTTGGGGAGAAGTCTTTTAAATGTTAAAGAACCAAAGTTTCCCACAAGAAGCAGAAGACGACCCTGATCTTGAAATATTTAGGAACATCATGAATTCAAAATTACATAGGGTGGAAGCCCACACAAAAGTCTTCCCATGTGCAGATCCAGTCTCATGGATAGTATGACATGTAGACCTGGAAAATAGATACATCCTCAATTCCAGAGAACGCCCCATAACATCATTCTGAGCATCGGATACAACCTCCTACTATCACTTGGAGAAAGGGGATTTATCATTGGATGAATACCTTATCAAGAAATTCCCTCTTAAGGAAAAAGATATGTGCAAAGTCTGGTACAAGCCCGACAAGTCATTCAAAATAAGATCCTCAGGAAAACATCCCACTAGCTCGATGAGGACGCTATATCAGTATTGTTGGAATATTGAGGGGGGGGGGGGGGGGG